>JAGDQP010004704.1:0-45563 GCA_022664845.1 Lepisma saccharinum | reverse complement strand
ACTTGTTAGTACCCAAGCAACTGCTTGGCGAACGAACATGGATGGGCTACTCACCAACGCGCATTAGCAGACAGCGCTGAGAGTCAAATGTCAGCATCCCTCCTTTCTTTACAGATGATGGTACAAGTAAGGAAACAGCCTCGGAGGACGGAATGCAGAAGGCAACGACAACGGTCAGTCCTGCAGGAAGTCAGTGTCAAAATGCCCGGGTTTGGACTGTAGACTGCCAGGACACCGACACGGCAACTCGAACGGACCTACACGTGGCGACTCTCAACTGTCAATCACTTGCAGGAGAGTATAAATTAGAAGAATTGCAGAATGAACTCAAGAGGATTAAGTGGGACATCATAGGACTATCAGAAGTGTGGAGGAAGAATGAAGAACAGTTGGAACTACCGTCGAGCCACACGTTCTACTTCAAAAGAACAGAAAATGGGAAACAGACAGGCGTTGACTTTATAATTAATAAAGACCTGAAGTCACGGATCACAGAAATTGAAGGAATCTCAGATAGAATAGCACGTGTAGTAGTAAAGATAAACAACAGACACAGTATGGAAATTATACAAGTTATGCTCCAACATCCTTACATCCGGAGAAGGAAATCGAAGACATATACGAGGAGATACAGAAGATTTTGGATAGTAGCAAATCGCATTACAAAATTATAATGGGAGACTTCAGTGCGAAAGTAGGAGACAACCAGGGCAGTGACACGAAAGTGGGAAACTTTGGATTTGGCAAAAGAAACAAGAGAGGGGAGAAGTTAGTGGAATTCTCAGAAGGCAACAGACTGTTCATTTTCAATACATTTTTCAAGAAACCGCCCCAGAGGAAGTGGACATGGAAAGGCCCAAATGGAACAACAACGAAATAGACTACGTTCTATCGAATAACAGGGCAGTTCTGCAAGACGTGTCTGTTCTGAACAGTTTCAAAGTCTCGAGTGATCATAGAATGGTGAGATGTAAGCTGAAACTAAATACTAGACTAGAGAGAAAGAAGCTTATCAGAGGAAAACCTCCACTTTTAGATCTGGAAAATCTAGGGAAAACCGAGAGACATTCAAGATAGAACTAAGCAACAGATTCAGTGCCTTGGAAAAGTTAGAGGATGAAGAAGGCATCAATACCAGAAATAAAATACTGACCGAGATAATAAGAGACAACCAACTAAATAGCATGCACCAGAAAGAGAAAAGAGAGCAAAATCTCAGAAGAAGCTAAATTCTTGATGATGAAAAGAAGGGAAATGAAAGAAGAGGAAAATTACATAAAGAGGATTGAATACATAGAACTAAATAAAACCGTAAGGAGGAAAATAAGCGAGGATGTACGAAGATATAACGAAAATATTGTTAGAAATACAATCGAGGAAAACAAGAGCCTGAAGAAAACCAAACAGCAGCTCATGATAGGGAAAAAGCAAGTAATTGCAGTTAAGAAACCAGACGGGACTATAAAACGAAATAAAGAAGAAATGATAAAAATATTTGAAAATTTTTACAGAGAATTGTACTACTCCGAAGAAGATCTAGGAAATGAAGATTCAGAAGATGATGTAGATATCCCAGAGGTAATGAAAGAAGTGGATAAAGTACATCGAGGGATGAAGAACAGAAAATCGCCAGCTGAAGATGCACTCACAGCAGAGAAGTTTAAATGGGAAGGTGAAAAGATGAAAGAGGAGCTTGCGAAATTATTCTCAATATGCCTGAGAAAGAGAGAAATACCGTCAGGTTGGAATAATGCTGTTATAATTTTGTTGTACAAGAAAGGGGACAAAGAACGCGACGAAAACTACAGACCAATTAGTTTACTGTCAGTACTATACAAAATGTTCAAAACGAAGGACGAAAAATGAAGACGGTGGTGTTGCTAGTGCGTTTTGCACATGAGCTATACAGGAGAGGTGTTAGCAACCAGCCTGAACGCCTGGAAACACCATCATCTTCGTTTTTCTGCCCTCGTTTTTCTCTGGAGGGGGAGTAGTTTATAAACATATGGGTACATTGTTTTAGTTTCTAGCGTTCTGTGAATTAGCGACTGCTGTTTTTCAGAACGTAGCAACAGGAAATCGCGCAAGATTTGCGTAAAGACAGTCATTTGCTTCCATTGTTTTATAGAACGCAGCGTTTGTGTGGTTCTCAAGTCGCTAGAAAACGCAGTTCGCATGAAATTATGAACACTTTCCGTACACATTTTAGATTATATCAATAGTCGCCTCAGTGATCGCCTTCACCAACTAATCTACGAAGAACTTGATAAATTTGTCACTTCTCTTTCTATGTATTGAGAAAAAATTGATACAAAAATGTGTACGCAGGAGGTTAACATGTCATTGTGAACCAATGGGTATAAGCAGTTATTTGGAAATAATCCTGAAAAACTTAAGTTTGCAAGAAGCGCAATGATAGATTCACAGAAGGGGCGCGTGTGGCGCGCACTCCTTCCTTAAGGGAATATATATTTTTATAACATTATTTCAGTTTTTTCCGGGCAAATCTAACTTCTCTAGAAATATAAATTTTTGAAATGCTAGTTTCATATTCCATGATAAAACTTAGCACTATAATAAACTGGTACTTAAAAAATACATTTAGTGCGGAAATATAGGAAAGATTCCTTAGACATATGCACTCCCCGTTTGCGAAAATCTTGGAACCGTCCCTGAAAAAGCGTTAAAAACTCATCTCTAGAAATACACATGGTAAGCTATACTCATATTTCTTGAGCACGAAACTAATTTTTTACAGTGTACAAAAGTTTAAATCACTCAATTCGAAAGCAATCATTGTATTTTTCCATTGATTTTGAAATGGATGAGTTACAACATTGCTAGAAATATCGTCATAGTGTATATATATAATACACAGCCATATTCAGTCCACTACTGGATGATGTCTCTTCTCCCACGCTGACCAGACTACGGTAATTGTTTATTTAGCTAACCAGGAATCACGTTCACCCATTCTCTTTCAAGCTAATACAGTTTTCTTTTCTTTTTTTTTTCATTTTATATGAAAGAGGACAAACATTGATTTTCTTGTATCCTCTAGCAGTCCCTAACACTCCCCTAAAATTTCGGTTACAAATACCTGCCCTCAGCAAAATGTCAAATATGACTTTCAATTAATCTGTCTAAAATTCGTGAGATAAAATTTTAAATAACTTAAAACAGCGGTTTTTGTGTTTTTGTTTTGTTTTTTTAGAAATTTATTACTGTATTATGCTTATTATTTGTACCTTATGGACTATCGTCGATCATTTCACTTGCCGGTAATAGAAATATTAATATAAAAGAATTGTGGCCCAGGAATGATTTGGATTCGGATACAGAGGCTCCCAATTGTTCGTTAGTAATGATAATCCCTTATATTTATACGGGATTATAAATTAGACAGATTATGATTTTTTTGTTCATGTTGAACATACAACATCGACTAACTTAAATCATAATTAATGGGAGGTTAAAATACATTTTTAAAAAATCTCACACTGAACGTCATCGTCATAATTAGTGTTCTACCGAAAGCGGCAGATCCTTTAAGGTAACGTAACCCCTCTCCATTTATTCCAGTCATGCGACTTCTTTTTTGTCTCAGTATACCATTTATCTTCGTTAATACTGCTAAGAAGTTGCATTCGCCTTCTTCCTCTTCCTCTATTTCCCTCAACCATACCATCTTCTGGGTCTACTTGATCTATTGAGTTTTGTCAGTGTCTTAAGTGCAGGCTTGTTCGATGACGTCATAGTGCTATATTGTGCAAAGAATCCGCTTTCTGTTGAAGCAACAGGCAATAGTACTTTCATACGTTGTCCCATAGTGTATTAATGTCAAAAAGTACAGAACAGTGTAGTTTGCAATTCTTGCATTTTAAACATGAATGCTTTTTACATTTTAATAATTATAAACTAACCATCTATCTTTAATATGATAAAACTGTGTCACAGGTTGACCATACACTTTGTGAGGCAAATTCATTCTACATTAAGACATGCACAATTAATTTCTTTTGTCGAATGTTTATCGTTTCTTCACAATGATATTTTAACCAAAGAGATTAACTTGAAATTATTTTATTTCAATACGCCTTCGTGGGTCGCTTCAGAAAATTAATATTCACATATTCTATTCTCCATTGCAGATCTTGTGGCGATAAGACACTCACTATAATCAGTATGGATGTTCTTCATGTTTTGTTTGTTTTAACTCTCACGATGATGTTGACTATAGTAACCCATCACAGAGGTAAGTAAATTTTAACATCTGAAGGATATATTGAAACTGCTTGTATAATAAATGTTTTTATTCATTTCATTACTTAGTTATTTTTCTGTTTTGCGCATGTGCTTACATGTAACAAATCCCAAGGTCTATGGACGAAATGATATTGAGAGGACTGGATCAATTTAATAACAGGGTTTGGCACCGGCAAAAATCAGATCTGAATCTTCAGCATACTCGGCTATTGCTCTACAAATTCAAGGTCACTGTCAAAAATTTGGGGGATTATTATATAATCATGCATGACAGTTGAAACTCCAGCCACGTGATCAGTTTTCAGTTTAGTTGTTAAATTTCGTTTAATATATAGCCAATTCGATTACAACCATAGACAATTATCAGATAATTGTACTCCACGTGCGTCCTGTCAATTTGGAATCTAATTTGTACCAGCACTTTTTCTTTAAAAGTCTGAATGTTTAAATAGGCTAATATAGAGCAATGAGAGTCACTGAAATGCGTAGAGAGAAGTTACAGGAAATTTACTGAACGCACAGAGGAAAACTTCTTAGTTATTTCACAGTCCCTAATGTTCTCGCAAGACTATTGTATAGTGTCACTGTCCATTAGGAAAGATCCTCGTATAAGACAAGTTCCACATGTGTAAAGATTTTGCACGACATACTACATAATATATTTTTATCGTATCTAAACAGTTTTATTTTAGCAAAGAGTATCATCTATGCCTATCCATTGACGTATCATGTAAGTTTTATCCAAATAATTCACAATACTGCCTCCCTTTGCCCCAACATCAACACAATAAAATATAATTGGCAACACGTCTCCCTACATTTCATGAAAAAACTGACATTATTGTATGACATCAAAATTTCATTAACTTGGCTAATTTTAGGACACTATCTCAACTCAGTAAAACACAAGGACAAAAATTATACACATCTGTTCTGTAGAGAAGCTTCAGCCACACCTTCACTTTCTGTAGGAACAACAGAAGTTTGGAAAACAGTGCTTGTCAATTAGAAAAACATTACGTCACATGATGTTGAAGCCAAGCAATAATAAAAGGTTAAAGGGTGCATCATTAACGTCTTACTGTGCTCTTATACGAATATACTGAAAGGGTGTCTACTGAAAGAAATTTCAGTGTTAAAAACGAAATTGACAAAATTAGAGTTCAACTCAGAGGGATGGTTTAGGGAAAAGTTCTCATCCCAGTCCCACAAATCAAATGCCAGGATGGTGCTTCTGTGCATGTATTTTCAACGTAAAAATACACGTTGAAACACCGTGCTTCTGTATTTTCATATTTACAATACATGTTTCATACCTATACAATTGCCGTATATTTCTGTATTATCCGAATAAAATATTTATCTCTGTGTATTATTAAGGCTAATTCACACATACGGTGCCGTACCCATGCCGTTCCTCTGCCATGCTACGTCCGTGCCATGGCCACGACCATAGGGTGCCGTTCCCATGCCGTTCTGCTACTACACCAGTTCCAATGATGGATTGCAAGGAGGAAGATGTTATTGCGACCGGGATGGTTTCTTTTCCAAACGGCACTGTTGGGACGTGGCAGGGACATGGCATGGGTACGGCACCGTATGTGTGAATTAGCCTTTAATATTAACATATACTTATCCAGAAAGATGGTCTTTGGGGTCAGGGGCTCCTTCCCAAAAATCCAGTTCTATGTAAACTTAGTATTAAATTAGGCGTAATCATAGTACATTTGAACTACATTCCATACTTAGACCTACCATAAACCTCAGATAAACCGCAAATCACCTGAGAAAGGAATATCTACGTTTATGAGTACTGAGGTTATGTGAGATGACAGTTACAAACTTTTAGAAAGTAAAAACTTCGGTAAACTTTATTTTTATACGGGCCAGTCTAGTAACTTTCGACTTCGGCCGGTCAAGATTCGCTCTTTAGCCATTAAAATCCACACTCATGCTCCTGCCGGGACTCGAAACCGAGACCTTCGAGTCGCTGGCCTACCGCCGTAGTCCGCACGGCTACCCGGCCTACTTAGATTAGTAAGTTTTGGTGGAAGTAAGGCAATAATCAATAAATGTAAGTCGAGAAACCTTCATTTTCGGGAGCATGAACATTGAATATTGAAGCCGACCGAGTAGTCTCGTATGGTATGATCGTGAGGAGTTAGTCCAGCGTCTCAAAGGTTACAGGTTTGAATCCTACCTGGGGCATGGTTGTTTGTGTATTTTAACAAATGTTGTGCTCATTTAATCGTGAAGTGCCGAAGTCAAAAGTTCTTAAAATGACCCATCAAAATAAAGCTAACCAAAGTTTTTTTTATTGAATATTAAAAATTTTGAAATTTCGATCAGGTTATAAAAAACTGCCTATAAAGTACGACAATTTATCGCTTTTTAACTTAATATTGTTCAATTACAATTAAGTGGAAAATTATTTCCATCTAGGTTGACTTTCCTGAAGGGAGAGCTTTTTCTATTCGTGTGCACTTATACATCCCTCACCTAAATTATGAGGAATGCAAAACTTGTCATATTGAAAACGTCCAGTATCTTCTTTAAAGATTGAATCAAACTTTCTCTAAAAACCTTGCATTGCCTCGTGAATTTTTTAAGGCATTATTGCAGGCTGATTCAGTAGCAATCCAGACGATTTATATGAGTCATTCAATGTAGAAAGTATTCGCGACCTCAGAACCACCTGTTGTTATTGTCGTGAACTAGAAAACATCGCGTTTAATAATATACACACAACCTGACTTTTGTAACCCAACATAACTAATGATTAGTAGTAAAGTAAGGTCAAGCTCATAGGCGGCGCCAGGATTTTGGTAATGTGGGTGCAGGCTGGGAAGGGATAAGACATAGTAAAAAATATTAACATGGTACGCAATAAAAACTTTTATGTACATATTTAAAGAAACCTCATACATGGATGCACGTGTATGTGAGTTATGAATTTATCAAAGAAATATCAGAATTTTTAAGTGTACAAGGGATTTTTTTTGCAATGGCATCAATTACAAGAGCTTTTATGAGGTCATTCTTCTGTTGAATGAAACCATGGCTTTAAATTCTTCAATGACATCTTCAATATCTATGCTCACTGAAATCGACTTTTCAACAAAAAGCAACATTATGGAGTTGAGTCTCTGTTGAAGCATAGTCGATCTTAGTTTGAACTTGACATAATTCATCTTGGAGAAACTCCGTTCGCATGAGCAACTAGTAACCGGAATCACTGGAAACTTTCTCATCAATCTGTAGAAATTCACATACACCCTTTCTCTTCCGGATTTTTGCAACCACTTTAGCCAATCAAGAACTGTAGATGGAGAATTGTTCAAGCTCCTTGCTCGTAGAAGTCTGATTTCAGCTTCAATTCCTGACGCATTTAGACCAAAACGTTCTGCTACTACTTGATAATCAGTACTATTACACTGAGCAAGGCGAACAATTTTCCCAGTTACTTGAATGAGGTCTATAGTCTCTTGAGAAAATCTTGTGTTAAGTCCCAGAACAAGGCTATCCAATAAAGGATAGAATGTCCAATACTTGATTGCCTCCTTTGTTGTTTCCGCAAAAACACCTGTTTCTTGTGAGTCGTCCACAAATGAAGAGATTTTTCGCTTTCTTGGCGGCGGAACACTAATGTCAATTTCCGTGCGTTTTTCTTCTGCATTACTGATACTGAAGATATCATCAAACGCAGCTTTATCCTCTGCCAATTGCTTCTCCTTATTAAACGATGATTTACCAGCAGTTTCGCTTGAAGTTGAAGATGTGGTTTTTATCCACCCAAGCAACGTTCCCTGTTGTTTTGATTTAAACATTTTAAGGGCAAATTAACATGCCGACATGCGTACATACAACAACAACTCAACTAGCAATTACATCGCACTGTTCGCCGAAGACGCTCTGCCAACACATCCTAACATTGTTGTCAGAACGCTCTGCACTATTGAGCCTTAAGATCCCAAAAATAATCCCTAAATTTTACTATAAAAAAAACTAGGAAAAACACTGTATGATAGCAAGTAACTTTTGAGAGACTTAAGAAGTCACTCAAATATATCCAAACATAGGAAACAATAAATATACAAAATAGAAAGGATTATTGTAGGAAATCTGAAAATCGAAGTTAATGTGGGTGCAGCTGCACCCACTGCACCCACTGTGGCGCCGCCTATGGTCAAGCTCTCATGTGTGCCACATCCTACGGTACAAAGTGATGTGGGGTGGCCAGTCCGACGCTCGATACCAATGATTAGTGAACTTTGTAGAATTTGAAAATGAGTATGTGGATAAAAAGTTACTTAACTTAAAAAAAAATACATCATTCCCCCAGGAGTCGAACCCGGGCCCCCGGGACAGCTGTCCAATGTTCTAACCAACGTCCTAAAGCGGCAACTCCCCAGAGGCTGCTTGTCAGTGTTGTTCATGCTGCAGTGCTTCACGCCACCCACACGCAGTGTTGTCAGTTTTTCTTAAACCGAATTCCTTTCAAGCTAAAGAAGAATTCCCGCTGAGCGCTATAAAATCCCGCAAAAAGTTCGTAACGACAAAAAGTCATGGAAATTCTAGGGCTGCAAAACTTTCACACTCATGCATGTCTGTGTGTAATTTTGTCGCTTTTAAGTCAGACGGGATTAAGTTATATTAAAAAGAATAGTACTCTTACGTCCTTCTACCTTGAACAAGATGACATAATACTGAAAAAGCAACCATTTTACGCTATAAGTTGACCTCGTGCTTGAATTCCCGTTTTAATCAGAAAAATCCCGCAATCCTGCTAAACCTTGCAAAATCCCGTTTGGCTGGATAATTCCCGCCAACTGACAGCACTGCTCAAACGTGTCAAAACTGATGATGACTTCCGTCGTACACTTTCTATTTTGAATGACTCATGTTTCTCTTAACTGAGTGTTGCTATTGTTTGATGTATCTTGTTCATATACCAACTTTCTTTATTTTGTTTCAGCAATAGCCGTATCAGGAGCCATATCATGTTATCAATGCAACACGCTACGCGACGAAAGATGTGGTAACATCAGTTCAAATTCAACGGACTCTGAGTACTACAAACCTTGCGATGGCGATTACAATGGCACAGAGCCCTTCTGCAGAAAGACTGTTCAAACAAGTTAGTATTCTATTTTAGTATTTAAAACTTTATGAATTCGAAAAATTAAGAATTTCATGTCTAGGAGAGTACAAAATGAAAGATCTGGGGCGTTCGGAATAGATTGCTAGCTCCTACTTCCTTCGGGTAAGAAATATTGAAGATAGGCCCTATACCTTCGTTCATTGCTCCGAATGCAATGATTTTGAACGTCGTTCGACAGGCGCGACATCTGTTGTTAAATATGAGAGAAATATCCTAACTTCCGTCAATTTGTACTGTCAATGTGTAGAAAGAGTAGTGAAAATGTCACTTCTTCCCCATGGTAAGAATTATTACAAGATGCACAACAATAAATTGGTATGTTTTTCCAAAATACGTTAAAAGGGCTCCTCGCTCCAACTAAAATTTACTTCCTTTCATTAATATTCTGTCCAATATTTACTATGTTAAATGTACTCCGGATACTAACATTTTAAACTAGGGTTGTTTTGGTAAAACAGGCGGTAACACACCATCTGCCATGTCTTGCTGGGTCTTCTGGGTAAGAAAATGGTCGAACTTCTGGAAAGGCATCTTAAGTGGCACCTTCATGAAAGGTGCTATAAAATGACCTTCACGATTCTTCCTTTAGGTATCAAATGACCTTCAATATGGCGGTGACGAAGGAAAAGGTGGTGATTTCGAAAGTCTTCATCGTTATTTTTTTATTTCTGAGTCACTATTCACCATTTTTCACTTAGAATGAACGGTTATAAAGTTATCACCGGTTTTAAACCAGTAAGTTTAAACCCTGAACAGTAAAATGAATTAAAACGAAAATTTTTAATTTCAGGATGAGACAAAAGCCTGGAAACAACCTGATGAATCGAAAATGACTGGATAGAGTGAAATCAAATGTTGCATATCGACTCGTTGATGCGGGGACGAGTTCTCTCGTGGCCATCTTGAAAGTTGCCACCTTGGATTCATGTTAAGTGTTTTAAGTGGAAAGGCATTATGTGAAGTACCATTTTAGGTAAGCTCGTTCCCATAAATTCGAATGTGAAGCAGTTTTTTTTCACATATGTTTATTTATTAGAAGATAGGTACTATTTGATCTGGGATTATGCGAAATGTATTGTAATGTTAGCCATTCTGTCATTGTATGTGATTCAGCATGGCGTTTGTGATTGTTCTGATGAGTGGTGATCGTCGTACGAGAGTGATTGCAGATGAGTTCAACGCGCGCTATTCGCAGAAAGCAAACAGAGCACAAGCAACTAAAGATATTGAATAAAGAGCATGGAGAAAATTCAATTAAGATCCTCCTACGCTGGGAAACCGTGTTAGACATGGAGTTGTTGGATGCGGGTGGTGTCGTTGGAAAGGTCCAGGCCCCGAAGCCCCATAAATGGGGTTGCAAAATTTTGGGTTCGGGTTCCTTCTCTTCGCCTATAAAAATGGAATTGTTAGACGCGGGTGCTGTCGTTGGAAAGGTCCGAGTCCTCTGAGCACAGCGGTAATGTCAGAAATCGGGACCGGACACCGAAACCCCAGAAATCGGGCCCCGAAGTTTTGGGATGTGTCACAAACCTTTGCTCTGGCTTAAACTCAATACCTGATTGAACCAGAGATAAAACCGCGAGATAAAACCATCAATTCAGCTGTATAACAAGAGACTAGCAATTCGAAAAATATAAATACCCATAAAATGTTTCACAAATAAAATAATTGCTGAGCAAAGCAATACGTTTTAATTAAAAACTAGAAAGTGTAACAGTAATTAACTAACTTGACTTCATCAGAGCCCAAACTTCCGGATCCATTTCTTGGCCATTTGGGGCCCGGGCCCGATTTCTGAGTCACTGCTGTGCTCAGGGGACCTTTCCAACGCCACCACCCGCGTCAGCTAACTCCATGTCTAAACGGTTTCCGTACCGTAGAAGAATCGGCTCCATGCTCTTTGTGGAGACAGGATGTATGCGCGACAGGGGACGTAGTGAACAGCCAAGGGCCTCAACTGACAAGAACACTGCAGAGGCAAATGTGGTAACCTTTGTAAATTGCCCTATAAATAGAACAATAAACAGTAGCATCGTTATTGGTCTCATGCCAACCTATCATCGACAGATGTCAGCAAAGCAGGTAGTGGAAGAAAGGCCATGGTGCAGTTTGGAATATGGGGCACACGCAGACCCGGACTGGCTACCTCGAGGGCCTCTGGCGCTGATAGCCGCTGGCCCCCCCTCCCCAAATCTTTTTTGAAACGTTATTCTAAAATTTAAATATTTAATCATTGTTAGGAAAATCTTGAAAACTATTGAATAATACAGATACAGTTGTTAACTTTGTTTTAATGGTTCGTATTACCAATACAAACAGGATCACAATCAGAGTTTAACATACTTGTATATTCAAAATATTATAATTTTATTACACCAAAATAGTTCTACCTAAAATATAAGTAATACTATTACTTACTTGACAGGTTCCACGACGTTGAAAACCACGAAAAAAACTACTAAAAAGTTATAAATCGAAGTGCTGAGCACGCTGCGTGGATAACAAGATATTACTTACTTGACAGGTTCCACGACGTTGGAAACCACGAAAACACTACTAAAACGTCTAAAAAGGTCTTTGGTCGAACCACACCGCCACATGTTTGCCTTTTGAAATGCTGCCAAACCAATGTTGTGGTGTTTACAAACTTCACACCCTCTTATCGCTCCCGTCCTGCAACTTACGAAATGTAGTTTATGAAGCAGCTTATATGTAAAATCATGGAATTTGTTTCAAAAACTTCATATTTTAAATTAGCATTTCAAATTCCCATTTTTAAACCAGTTTATATTTGTTTTCAACAAATCTGTATTTTATTATTTTTATTTTCCAGTGTTGGGGGCCTCTTGGGCTCGGGGGCCCCTGGCAATCGCCAGGTAGCTAGCCTGGCCAGTCCGGGCTTGGGCACACGGATTGTGCGGCCTGTGTTCATCCATGAACGATTGGCTGGTTAACAATTTGTGGACATCCTTTGTAAGAACGTGTTTCTCTCTCTGCTGAATCCTGAAGCGAATTTTCCTTCTTTTCGCCGGCAAAATGAGGCGCTCACGCACTACGCCTCAGAAGCCTGAGCATGGTTTGATATCCATTTCCTGGATGTTAGAACGGTCAACACAGGCTATCGAAAGCTTACGCCAGTGATTTCTATTTCTGGAGGGATCTGATAACAGCAAATCGCGAAATAAAAAGGATCTACACCATTCTAGCAACGGACCCAGAATGGATGAGCTACTGATAAACTTATGTATTACGCAGGATCCATGAGGATTGGAGTAAATGACCTCCATATTGATCAGATAATGTAGCGAGCCAAATATGGACCCCATTTCTTTATTTCTTACTAAATCTCTTTAACATTAGGATGGAAACTGGCACATAGAGAAATTATGCTCTTGATATCACCTGGAAATTTAACTCTCGAGTATCTGTAATTCACACTAATTATAAATGAATCGAGAAATGCTGTCATTCTCGTAGGTCGAATTCACATTGTAAACGCATCCTTCTGTGCTCTTGGACATTAAAGTGTTTATCAACGTTTAAAACACGTATGTGCTACTAGGGCATAAGGCAGTTTATAAAGGTTACCACAAATGCTTTTACTGTATTTTTGTCGATTGAGGACCTTGGTTGTCTACTACGTCCCCTGTTGCGCATACATCCTGTCTCCACAAATTTCATCAATATCTTTAGTTGCTTGTGCTCTCTCTGCTTTCTGTGAATGGCGCACGTTGAACTCATCTGCAGTCACTCTCATACGGCGACCACCACTCATCAGCACAATCACAAACGCCATGCTGAATCACCTACAATGACAGAATAACAAACTATTACAATACATTTCGCAAAATCCCAGATCAAATAGTCCCTATCTTCTAAATAAACAAACATATGTGAAAAAAAAACTACTACGCATTTGAATTTCTGGGAACGAGCTAGCTTAAAATGATATGTCACATGATGCCTTTCCACTGAAAATGCTCAACATGAATCCAAGATGACGCATTTCAAGATGGCCACGAGGGAACCCGTTCCTGCATCAACGATATCCAACATTTGATTTTACTCTATCCAGTCATTTTCGATTTATCAGGGTGTTTCCATACTTTTATCTCACCCTGAATTAAAGCAGTTTGGTTTAAATCTCTGTTTTAAATTCGTTTTTCTGTTAAGGGTTGAAATGTACTGGTTTAAAACCGACAATAACTTAGTAGCCGTTCGTTCTAGGTGAAAATGATAATTGTGACTCAGAAAGAAAATATTACGATCTTTCATTTTGTACTCTTGCAAAATTTCTGTACGAGCAACCGTTTATGAGATAAATGCAAAAAACTGTTTTTGGCGCCATTTTTTAAAACATACGGTTGGATCCCGGACTGCAAACTGTGTACATTTTTTGTCTTTCTGCATAGAATAGAGAGAAAAAACATTTCTATTGCACCTTTTTTTTAAACCCTAAATCGTATTTTCCCTGGCCTAAATACAGGTATTATTGTTTACGAATCTAAATCTCGCTTGGTGGCAGCGTTGCAATCGAATCTTCCTACTATGAAAAAATTTACACTGCAAATGCATATATCATTCGTATTCAGATTATTCGATAGCTGTGATTTGTGCATATATTGCAAAATACTGCTTGTACATGGCAGGGATAGTAATGCAAGATAATATGAAGCAAACACTCCTATTCGATAATAATAAAAAAGAAACAAGCTCAATACCTAAAAATTAACTTGAAATAAGGAAACCTGTTACTAAGACTGCCGTGGTGTGGTTAACGAGCTCGCTTTCTGTTTCTGTAAGTACCCTGTAGGCAACGCGCAGAGGTTTCGCCCGGCTTTCTTGTGAGAAAATAAGCGAGGGCAACCGAATCGAGGACGGGCTCGATTAAAGAAGCTGGTCCACGTGAACCTCAGAGTTTGTTCACTAAATGTTGGAACGTTGAATGTAAGATGAAGAGAGAGAGAGAAGTCTTGATGGGAAGAAAAGATGGAAAAGACTAGAGAGCTAGGAGGTCGCTGCTGGTTACTGTATAATGGAGCAAATGAACATGGAAGAAACAGCGTAGGGATTGTTCTTTCAAGAGATCTGAAATATAATGTAAGTGTGAATAGAAGGAGCGACAGAGTGATGAGAGTATCAGGATATGCAGGGGTGAAATTATCCATGTAGTGTGTGCGTATGCTCCGAAAGTCGGCTGCGAGGAAGAAGATAGAATTCTGGGAGTATTTGGAGCATGAACTTCGCAGTGTACCCATAGAGGAAAGTAATTGTTGGCGGTGAGTTGAATGGACATGTAGTCAGAGAAAGCATTAAGAGGCTTCACGGTGGCTAGGGTGTGGAAGATAGAAATGAAGGAGAAAGAGTAATGGACTTTGCAACGACATTCGACTGGAAATTTGCAATACATTTTTCCAGAAGGAGTATCTATTAATTTACAAGAGTAGTGGAAGAGAAAGTCAAATCGATTTCATCTTGTTCCGAAAGCAACACCTAAGGAAATGAACTGCACGGTAATAAATGGTGAAACCATATCCCCGCAACACAGTGGTGAGTGTGGACTGGGAGTTTGCAAGTAGAAATAATCCGAGGCCGGAAATGGAGGACCCAAATTTAGATGGTGGGAGGAGAAACTAAGAACATTGTTCAGAGAAGAGGTTATGGAAAAAATAAATTTGCAAAAAGAGGATGTGCAAAAGTGGTGGAATGTAAGCAGTAGGATCATGCTAACGGACGCAGAGAATACTTTGGTTAGAACTTCAGGAAAAAGCCCCCCTGCAGGAAAAGAGACGTGGTGGAAGTGCAACAAGTTAAAGCGAAGAGAAAGCCTAAAATTAGATGGGATGCTTCAGGGACAGAAGAGGACAAATGTAGCTTCAAAATTGCTAATAGGGAAGCAAAGACGGCTGTGGCTAGAGCAAAAACGCAAGGCAAGGCAAAAGCATGAACTGTATGACGAACTTGAAACACCAGGTGGAGTGAAGAAACTATATAGGTTAGTAAACACGAGAGGCAAGGCAACAAAGGATATTACCGATAGTAGGCAAATTAAAAGATGGCCATGGATTAGTGCTTACCGATGAAGACACAATCGAAAAGAGATGGACCAGCTATTTCGAAACGCTCTTAAAGAAAATCCAAGGGAAGTTCTTAACGATGGAACACCAAATCTTAAACCAGCGCCAAGAATAAGTCGGAAAAATGTAAAGAAATAATTAAAGGAAATAAAGACCGGGAAAGCCACAGGTTCTGATTGCATACCAGTAAAAACATGGAAGAATTTGGGACCAGAAGGTATAGATATTTTATGGGATCTGATGCAATAAAATATGAACAGGGGAAAATGCCGACTCAAGAGAGGGATAGTGTTATTGTACTAATTTTTAAGGAAAAGGGGGATAAACAGGATTGTGGAAACTATAGAGGAATCAAACTAATGGCACGTACGATGAAGATTTGGGAGAAAATTGTAGAAGGAAGATTACGAGAAGAAACTACAGTAGAACAACAACAATTTGGAATTATGCAGGGAAAAGTACAATGGACGCAATTTTTATATTAAGACACTATGGAAAAGCATCAGGAAAAACAAAAATGGTTGCATATGTTCTATATTGATTTTGAGAGGGCCTACGACAGGGTACTACGTCAGGAAGTATGAAGATGTTTGAGGGAGAAAGGATTGCCAGAGAAGTATGCAATGATAACCCAAGATACGTGTACAGGTGCTAGAACTCAGGTAAGAAGTAGTGTGTGTTTGACATGCGAAATCCCGGTTATGGTTGGATTGCACCAGGGTTCAGTCTTAAACCCGTACCTCTTCAACGTAGTCAATTAGTCTAGAGTCTAGACTCAAGATGTGAGTGATGAATCCCCTTGGTGTACGATGTTTGCCGATGATATTGTAGTATGCAATACTAATAGGGAAGAACTTAAAAGGAAAGTAGAGAGTTTGAGGAGATCTCTGGAAGTTAGAAGCCTAAAGATTAGTAGAAAGAAAAACTTAGTATCTTGAGTTTAACGAAGAAGAAAATGGAGAAGTGATGTTGCAAGAAGAACGACTGACTAAAGTGAAAACATTTAAATACTTAGGTTCATCTGTTACTGGGAATTGACTCGGAAATAACACACAGAATGCAAAAGAGACGACAAAATTGGAAGAAAGTAAGTGGTGTTCTCTGCGACCGCAGAATGACGGTGAATAATAAGGGGTTGGCTTACAAAATAGAGTTTGGCCAGCAATGATCTACGGAGCAGAATCATGGCCAATAAAGAAAGCACAAGAAAAGAGATTAGATGTTACAGAAATAAGAATGCTACGCTGAATGAGACAGAGTGAGAAATGTGAGCGTAAGAGGAACAACCAAGGTGGCAGAGAGATCCAAGAAGATACAAGAAAGAATACTAAACTGGTATGGATATGTAATGAAGAGAACAAATGACTATATAATCAAAAGAGTGATGGCAATGTAAGTGGAGGGCAAGAGAGAGGTAGAGGGAGGCTAAGGAGGAAAGTGGGTAGATGGGGTTAAGAAGGATCTCGAGGAAAAAGATCTGTCAGGGGAAGAAGTTCAGGATAGGACTTTGTGGAGAAGACTCATCAGAAACGTCGAGCTCACGTAGATGAGAAAAGACGGAGAAAGAACAATTCATTATCTTAATTTTTGCTTTTTGTAAATGAATATTTAAAAACCTTTGGAAAATCGCATTGCTCTTCATCCATAAGTTACCATTCTACTTGTGTTTGCTGTGATATATATTACTAATTTCTAAATTAATGACTAAACTCGATAACACTATTCTTATTGTTTCGCGGTCGTCTTTTAAATCAATCAAACTGGTGTTAGGGTCTTCTTCCTTGCGGTAAATAATGTAGATGTTTATTGTTAAGACATTCAGTTATAATAACATGGAACCATAGATAGTAACCAAGTCTAATATTGAATAAAATGCAAATACATTCTCCTCCACTTTGACCAGGAGGAGAGGCACAAGCACAGCTACTACTTCTTCGCTCGCGTCTCTCGATTTAACGCTTGCAAGTATTAATCGAGAACGTTGTCTTTAGCAAGCATTTCCACTCATCCAAATTTAAAAAGCTATAAAACTCTTTCTCTACCACCCATTATCCTTTATGGTACTAAGGAATTGCTACTGTATATAATCAACATACTGAAATTATAATTCATAATTTATTTCTTCTGCATCGACTTACAATGCTGAGGCTGTGTCTCGAGTAAGTATAGCATGCGTCATTACAGAGCAAATACAATTTCTACATATCATTTAAGAAATCCTCTACACAATAGTAACATTTGCTCTTAAGGAATATACAAATTTCAGATTTAAATCTATTAAGGTTTTGTATACATTTAATATTTATAGGTAGCTTATTATAGAGTTTAATATAATTTATATATGTAGATTTGTGAAAGCCAGCATAATTTTGAGAGACAATGAACAATTTATTGGTTTGACGGGTGTAATGTTTGTGAACATCCTTGGTTTGAATAAATAATACTTTATTCTGTGCAACGAACAATACTGCCCTATATATGTATATGCTTGATAATGTCAGGATATTTTGAGTTTTGAAAATTTGTTTACATGTTGAATTTCTTTTTAATCCATAAATAATTCTTAGAGCTCTCTTCTGTAGCCGAAATGTATTTAAGCATTTACTAGAGTATCCCAACGTTATGATTCCAAAATTAATCAAGGAATAGAATTTTGAATAATATATTGTTAGTAGTAATGTTCGGGTTGTCACAGTACTTTTTAACCTATAAAGGGCATATCAAAGAGAAGACAATTTACTGTTCAGACTTGTTATATGATCATCCCAGGTTAGAGTATCATTTATTGTCACACCTAATAATTTAGTGGTTTGTGAGCAGTTTAGTGAAGTCGAATCAATAGTGACCTGAGTAAACAATTTAGGCTGGCCTGGAAAATGGAAGTTTACAATCGATGTCTTGTCTGTGTTCAGAGTCAGGTTGTTTGATGTTAACCACTTTTTAATTTCATTTGCTGCAGTTGTAAGTTTTATTTTCGCCTCTTCTGTTGACTGTCCTGTTATGATTACATTTATATCGTCTGCGTACAAGACACTCTTGATAGGAAGAATATAATTAGGCAGATCGTTAATATAAATAGCAAACAGAAGAGGTCCGAGAATTGACCCTTGAGGAACGCCTTTTGTTACTAATATATTTGTTGATGAGTATGTGTGTAGTTCGTTATCTACAGTTTTCTTCACTTGAACACTTTGATACCTATTCCTTAGATAGGTACGAAGCCAGTCATGTGCATTTCCTCTAATGCCATAAGACTGTAGCTTATCTATAAGGATAGTGTGGTCTATATTATCAAATACCTTAGATAAATCAATAAACATACCTAATACAATAATTTTAGTATTGAGAGCATTGGCGACACTAGCCAAGTAAGAGAAAAGGGCAGTTTCTATTGATCTATCTTTTATAAACCCGTGTTGGGAACTAGATATAGTATTTTTGGAATGAAGGTATTTACTTAATCTTCGAAGCATAGCATGTTCAAATATCTTAGAGAAAACAGGAAGTATAGATATAGGACGATAGTTTTTCATATCGCAAGTTGTGTCACATTTTATTATTTTACAGTTGACACTTTTATCAATAATTATGAAGGGGTTCGGACATCCATCCTAATTACATCCTTTGTTATTCCTAGTTAAAGAGTCTCCATGCATAAAACCTTGTATGTGTCTTCTTGTTTATCTAAAAAAAATATTGATCGTAAACCGTAGTCATATGTTCCCGTGATCTGGCTTGCGGATGAGTTGCACCAGAATGTATTTCGTGCTACGCTGTACGTACTGTAAGATTTCAGTTAAATGCTTGAGAAAGGTATTTTATAAATAAGGGAATGTTTATGTAATACAGATGAAACTGGTTATGAAAAGAAAATACGAAACCGAGATATCGAACTAAAATATCGAACTGAATATCGAAATTTCGATATATCTAATATCGACAAATTTCAATATCGAAGTTTCGATATATTTTAAATATCGATTCGATATGTCGAAAATTGGAAACTCCAAATTAACAGCCAGATTATACTAGATAGTTGTCCAAACGTATGTACAATATTGGTATATGGTTGCCATTGCATGATTCTATTTAGAGAGAAAGAAACTTGCTGCAGGTTAATTGAAACAAAAGCTTCCTATGGTCTGAGTCAGGTTTAGCAGCGTCTCTCTTTGCTCTGACTGCTTTCTTTTCTCAGACTTGTTCTTTAAATTGATCATGGAGTTTACCTGTGGATTCCTTATAAGACACATTTGTCTTCTCTGGGTAAAAATACTATATGTGTGGTCTCTTCAAAACATTATTGTAAGTTGTGCAGTTAACCTTTTCAGAACATTTCTCATTGAACATATTCATCATCCTTTGTTTATTCAAGTATTCGTGTAGGTAGTCCCTTTAGAATTTTGGCAATTTTGGCAATAATGAGATTGCATATGAAGAAACCTTGAGATATGTACCCTTATCGGTTCCCTTCTATCCTCTTTCATAATTTTTATTGGTTGGGTTCCCCGTTTATCTTTGCCAACAACTTCTGTATTTTCTTTCATTTCGAATGCAGTTCTCATAATTTTGCCTAATATGCTTATGTATTCAAAAATATTGTCTTATATATTGGAATAGAATTTTCCTGTTTCGGGAGTTGTAATGAGATGTACTTATCACAGATAAGCTGGTTTTGTATTAGGTTAGGCTTAAGAAATGTTATTTTATGTTTTATGCTTTATTTATTGATTTATGAAGTTTAAATTATAATTACAACAAGTTCGTGTATGTTAGTCTGCATTTGTGTGTTTAATGTGCAGTGGTAGAAGTTTATAAAGTTCTCAAGAGATGGGAGTGCGGTTGGTACTTGGAAAATAGTCAAGAAAGCTGCCGAATAATTATTTTGTATAAAATGTTGGATTTCTGGTTTAGATATTGTTTTAATAATGTCATTTGAATTTTAAATATATTTATGAATTTTATGTCATGTTTAAAAGAGGAAAATATATGTACATAAGGTATGTTACGAGATACACATCTTGACTATTCAGGACAGGGTTCATGAACCAGAGGAGGAATAATTGCTTATTAAACCTCTATTATCTTATTTTAACCGTGTTTTATTAATGTTAATTGAAGGTTGCGTACATCCTTCTGAAGTTTTTAACTTTAGGTTGGGGTTTCCAATATACTTTCCCCAAGCGTCGTCCCGCCTGGCGTAGCGGATAAATCCCAAGTATATCAGGGGCATCTTGGTTATAGAAGAAAACTGTTGTATTCTTCATGCATCAGGACTTGCAATCCGAAACTCAAAATAGGACGTTGCAGAGTAAACGTTAGTTTGAAATCTTTTCATCACAGTTTATTCCTATATCGTTCATTGAGTCTTCTTAATTGTATTATCCATTATCGTCTAACTTCTTGCTGCCTTACAACCTTATTTTCCATTATTTATTTCATTTTCTGTTTCTTTGTAACTAATCTACTGATTTCCTTCCCACTTTTCTTTATGCTGCGTTTCATTTCAATTTGACTTTTGCACTCCAAACTGTCGGGAATTTCTATAACTTCTAAGCGTTTGGTTTTTAAGTCGCCTTTTCTTCTATTCTTTATACATTTTTGTAAGACGTGATGATGAATCTTTACTATTGAATGGAAATTCCAGGAATGTGAATTCCGAAACTACACGACAGTCTTTAAGCACATAGAAGTTACCAGTTTACTCTGAAGCCGAGAATGCTTTCTACTTTAATTTCACGATGATTTGGTGGTTGCATATTCTTTAACCTACACCAATCTTTGCCAAAATCGATACATCCTGTAATGTTCAAAGGATGACATCAATTCTTACTAACCGCATATCATTGTTAGACTTGAACGTACTTTTAGAATGAGTGTTTGAATATTTAGTATGTTCTGTCTGATAGTATTTTGATATTTTCCGACCCAAATCGTAGTTTAAGTAATGAGGTATCAAATTTATTTCATATATCTCTCGTCTTGCTTTCAATTAATCCTGTCCTTGTTTCTGATCATGTAGGTGCCCCCTCTTATTATCCGTACTCAACTCCAATTAATGACTCAAGGAATTAATAGACATTGAAAGAACTTTTATCTCGATTCTTGGGTGTCCTTGACTTGCGAAATATCCATTGTTTTGATTTCTTACATGTTCCACTTTTCGTATAACTGTTTCGTTTCTCTTCTGGACCTTGCGATGCAGTGTTTTTCCTCTTTTATTTTCCTTTATCAATCTCTGAGCTTGGGGAATATAATTTACGTTATTTCCCACATCAGCACATTCTGTCAGTACGTGACATCTTCCTATTATGAGCAGCTTTTGGGTTTGAGATTATTCCATATTTATAAACTCGGTTCGGTTCCATAATTGGTCATTTCTTTCGCTACTACTCATTGAATGAACCAAACTGGTTTCGAATTGGTCTCTTCTAATACAGAATCGTATTGTTTGGTCTGTTATACTGTCTTTGTTATTCTTGGATTTTTTAGATACAAAAGACGTCATCTTTTTTAACACCAGATTTGCCTTCCATTCCTGAAATTACTGGGCGTAAGCCATAGTACTGTTACCGCCCATACAATTCATTTTATCTTATCTTACCTGAAATCACTTTAACTAAACTTCCCGCATTACTTTTCAAGTCTTCTGAGCTTCTTCACACACCTTATTTGTTTCTGTGAGGCCAACCTGTACAACGTTAATCCTCTTATTAAGGATGGGGTTCCCCATTTCTCGTAACATCAACAAGACAACTTCATCAAAATTGATAAATGTCGTCGTCTTTTAATATAGCAACCTCCATGGTCGTTTTTCAATCCCTGATACTGGTTGCTACGTGTAAATGGCCTACTTTCGCTCCTCTCTGAGGGTGATGGTGAATACGATGATGTTATACAAGGCTTCGATTTTTCATCTGCGGTAGCGAAACTTAACCCTTGTTTAACCATGCAGGAGTTACATTAGTTAACTTTCTGTCAGGTGTAATGTTTGTTTGGGCTTCCTATTGAAGCCCAGGTTTCCAGATTCCACCCACTGAACCACGGGAAAACGCATTAGAAAAAAAAACCAGATCCGAAGATCTCGATTAACAAAAGAATTATATCTTTAGGTTGCGTATTAAGCAGTTTATAAAGATCGAGTGAGAGAAAACTACAATACCTAGTAATACACTTCAATTCGCACACACAAATGCATTGAAGGGTGACCTTCAATTCTGTTGCTCAATATGGAACCGAGGCAAAGTTTCCATTTTCTACAAATTTATTTAAAAAATGAAAATGTGCTTGCTTGTAATACAACACCGAACAAATGCATAAATAAAATAATACATATAACAAAAAAAAATAGTCTAACAGGTAGCTCGACTTGCCCCCTATATCAACTGTACTATTCGTTAATCCGATTTTCTCAAATATACACTCCACGAAAAGAATATCAGAATACAATGAAAAAAAAAAGGTTGCTTATACCGAATATACATAATTCAACCGAAAGTACATACAAAATAGCTGGTGTCTGGATCGTGGCCTGTCGTGAGAGTTTCCTGACTGAGTTCCCAATCTATTTACGCAGGCGTTTCGAGAAATGGAGGTACAGGACAACTTCAAGAATAATCCAAATATCTATGAAATAAGTTTCCCAACATCCTTCACTCCCGAAATGGAAATCCCCTGAATAGACGACTATCTTCTCACACATCCAGCTCATGTTCCGATACACAGTCAAAAATAACGATAGAAATACATCATGTGCATTACATACCTCTCAGCTACAAACTGAAGCACATGCTTCAGTCGTCCTTCTCCCAAACCAGAGGGATAGTTGATTGGCACACATATCATCCAATCAGAAACAAGCATTTTAAATCAAACATTTCAAATTCATCTATGGCAGAACTATAAAATAAAAATCACCAAAACTAGACAAAAAAAATATTACCCAAGAAAGATACCCCCAAAAAATATCACCAGGTCTCATTCATTTCATTACACAGGGATAGTATTCCGAATACGCATATAACAAAATCTCGAAGGAAATATAAAGATTTACTTAAGTAGTGAGAACACGGATCTTATCGCTCTAGTTATTGTCTAGAATAGCATGCAATAATTACACTATTTTTATTTATGTAATAAATAAATAAACAATAAAAAACCTTTAGCAATTAAAAATTAATTCTTACGCAAGTTAATTTAATAAAATTATGATTTATTTTTAAACTCAAAACTTAAAATTACCAATATATAATGCTATCTCTTTCATCTGATATTCTTAATGCACTAGTGTTGTCATCTCAGCTGTTGCACCTCAGAGCAACTTCATTTAGCTTAGCGAAAACAAAAGAAAAACAAGATGATGAACATCAAAATTATTATTGTCACGATAACACTTTACAGAGATTAAATCTGTACCCTGAGACTGGGAATGGACAAACAAATCCGGATCCGAGTTTCGGATCGCAGACACCTGGGGCATGGACACGTCATCGTAGTCTTTCCTAATTCGTATTTTGGACGATTTTTTTCGGCTACCAAATGATAAGTCTTTTAACTCTTCATTTTGGAGTGTTTAGAGAGGAGAGCAAGATCATAGAGAAAGAGAGAGAGAGAATAAATTGCTGAGTTGTACATGGATTGCAGGACTAGTGCTTTTGAGAACAGTTATAGAATATTCGGTCACTAATACATATATTGGAGTGACAAAAGGAAAACGAATAATTGACAGCACCTTCTTGTCTCTTCTAATCCCAGCTTCCCCCGTACCAACCAACTGTATCCACACCTGTTCCTACCCTTTACCCTGTGATGTGGATATCACACTACGCAATAAACATTGTGTTGTTAAAAGGAAAGAACCAAAACATGTCCCCACTCCTACCTTTTAAGCGTGCTGGATGTAAAAACAATACGGAACTCCTTTCTCAGATTCATTTACTTTGAGAAATAAACCATGTATTTTAGAGAAAATAAAAGATTTTAAAAAATGTTCCTATCAATTATCTTTGGACAAGAAAACAGTAACAATCAAATACACAACTATTTCTATAAAATATATTTTTCGAGTTTCAGATACTTTGAATTAAATTGGCTTTATTTATGGCCTTTTGTCATTTTCGAGTCAGACGGGGATGAGGTAGGCAGAGTATTGTAAAGTTATTGGCCAGGTTCTTTCATAATTTACCATCCCAGCTTCGCAGTTTCAGATGCATCGTAATAACGAAGTTCGAATACTGGGTCTTTGAATCTGCAACCGAAATCGCACATCATCATAGACTTACATTTTTTTACATTATTTAACATGTTTACAACAAGAATCATGCAACTATTATTTAAGGCCTTTTGAATACCGTACAAAACTTCAATAATCACGTTTTGGCTAAAATTGGACTTACGCGGTTCTGACTCTCAGGTACATAAATTCTCTCCTTCTCTTCTCTGGTTTTAGGAAAATACAAAATAACGTTCAACAGAGAAAATGAAAACCATTACACAGTAAATATACTAGGCAATCTTAAAGCATTTCAACTGAGCGGCTGTAGCTCAGTAGGTGAAATATTTTTTCTCATTTTGGAGGTCCTTGATTGATACCAGATCCAACCATCCTGACTTAGGTCTTCCAGGAATCACCAGGCCCTGGCCGACTCCTTCCTGCATTCTTTTTCCTACCTCATCTCGACCTGAGTCGTAGATACCTGTATGCAATTAATATATTCAAATTTGAAGATCACAAACACAAAATTCAACTAAATCCTAGCCAGCTTCATTAATTTGAACATCAACTAGATGCTTATGTCCATTAATGTCAGGTTGATTACTTTGTTTTCGTGATAAAAATAAGGACCAAATTCAAGCTCCTTAATTCCAGAGCACAAAGGGTGAATATAATAAACAATGAATTCTAGAAGAATAAAAGGGCAGAATTGAATGTGAATAGATTTTCAAGAATTGCTATTACTTACTAATCTTAGATGATGTAAATATAATGAGTTACGAATACCGATAACTCAATGGCCCTACTATGTCGAAAAAGTTCATGTATTTATAGTTTTGCATTGTCCATGTCGCTATTACCCCTAGCTGGGATGAAAATCAAGTTAAAAGTTGTCCTAAAATGTTAAAATGTTAAGGATTTTCAAGAGCTATGGAGAAAGGTTTTGACGCATGTCTTTAGAGAATATTTCCCAGATTCGCCCGTGTGAGACGTCTATTATTGAAAATTAAAATTAGGATTAATAATACTCATATGGTCACAAAAATATGCCTCTCCAGTATAAAACGAGGGAAGTATGCAACTTGGTGTGATTTTTGTAGTCAGAATTATTGCTGACGAAAAATTATTATTATTAATATTTAAATATCACCTTTGTGTAGCTACATATCAGAACAATATTTTCCATAAAAGTGCGGCATGTGAGTGTGTGGATGTCTGCAAGTTAAACGTATAAGATATTTCAAAATATTTATTTTTGAAATAAGAAAAATCAGTTGTAGACATGTATCCATAACTGTACTAATAAAAAGAATTCATCAATAAATATTAAGTATAACTTTTTACTACCGAGGTTGATATTTTCTTGGAATTGCTTTAAGATTGAATGTCATATATGGCTACTTATCCAGCGGGCTGGGACAATAACTAGTATCTAAGTCTATAGTAAAACAAATTCTCATTTCTATTGCAGTTAAGGATCGTGATGGTTTGGTGGTGATAGTAAGATCTTGCGGCTGGAAAAAACATCCAACAAGGGACTGCTACAGATTTGAGAACAAAGATCACAACGAAATTAATTGCCAGTGCTTTACAGATGGATGCAACTCAGCTCCTAATCAGTACATAACATCATTTTACACGTTCCTTGTGCCAATGTTTCTGTTGTATATCTTTAGAAATTGACGTACTGGACCAATCAAAATGTACCTCATGAACAGAAACTTTCTAGAAGAGTAGCGAATTACATTCTGTATGACTTGTTTAATTTTTAGTATTTTTCTCTTTTTATGTAAGTTTTTATCAGTCCATTTTAACTTATAACTATTGGCAGTTGTCATGCTAATTGCATGCTTCTTTTAGAGATATAATCTCCATTATTTATAAAGTTCTTAATGATATAAATACACATATATTCAATATCTTAATAGTTTGTTTTATTTCGCAAACATTGGTGGTTTCCCGAATGAGTTAATGTGCCGAATACTGGCAACTTCATTGAAGACCAGGACCTCTTCCTATCACATTCTTCCAACACAGAGCAATACAAATGTTGGATATTTTAATGACATTGCCGGGGGAGGAATTTAGAGGTCGTAGTAATTAAAGACAATATGTTGGTGTCTGATTCTTTTATCACGTGGTGTGCATGAGAACCGTTTCCTTTTTACGTTCTTTATAGTGAATATAGGGTAAGTATTGGCAATTTCGTTGCATTTTCAGTGGCGGCTCGTCAGACGAAGTTGGTGAAGTGCTACTTCACTTGTTATTTTAGTATGCATTAGCTAAATTGGCATTAATATGTATTATTTGGACCTCATCCAAAAAGCTAGTCAACATCTCATAAGATCAGATAGTGGTATTATCGGTAACCTGTCTAAGCCCGGAAATCTAGGTTAAACGTTAATCAGGCTTCCATTCAGAAAATGTGCCCCCCGGGGGGGGGGGTTCAGAGAACCGGGAGTGTGTTACTTGTACGATTAGCATTACAATAGTAGGATAAATAGTAAACTACAATTTTGCCCGGGGGGTGCTCCCGGAGAGGCGCCTGAAAGAAACACTGATGTTAATGAATTATATGAGTGGATGGATAAACTCTTTGGTGGTATCTCGCCTGTTATTTGGGCCAAGAGCCACTACTAACATATGCCAATTTCGTGATAAATTGTGTTTTTCAATTCCATGACATTACCAAGAGTTGTCGAATTAAAATTTTCGCCGTCCGGTGACTTCAAAAGGATTGTCTGCATTCTGCGTGATAGTTGTAACTCGAAAATTCTTGGTAATGCAATGGTATTGCAAACTGTAATGTATCACGAAATTACCAATGTTCACCCTATAAGTACACATACCAGATCTACAGAATCAATTAATCAGGGGACAAATTTAGCAGACTACTGTCTGTGACTAAAAATAGAAAAATGTTCATATGAGAGTTTCTAAAAACGATTAGGTTTCGAGGAACAGGGCTTCCAACTTTGAACCGAACATCGACTTTTTACAATAGTATATAAAATAAATATTTCTCTATAAATCAAAAACTGTGCATTAAAGTTTTTTGAAATTCATAGTACCAACATAGTAGATTTATTATTAGATCTTTAGATCAGGCCAACTTGCTCACATCACTTTTAGCCAGATATGAAGCTTGGTTGCGGGGTAGATTTATTGAAATTTTTGGACGTGTTATGAGTGTTAGAGGTTGTAGGAAAACAACTCTTGTGAAGGAAATATATACAATTTTTATATATACTTGCTCGTAGATGTCTTCGAATATTATGATTTGAAGAATTGTGTATCAGTTTCATGCCTGTGCGCCACAGTTTACGTTCTGTGCATCACGTTTATTCACATGATACACTGTTGATGAATAAGCGTTCGGCCATAAGTTCGATTAATATTCGGCTGTAAGTTAAGATTTTTGTTGTTCGTGCTCTGAAAGTGTTAAACTCGAAATTAAAATAATAATAATGAATCAAGCGCTTAGTACAGCAAAGAAGGCGACTAACGTCCTACTAAGTCAAACTCACGAAAAGCTAAACTTTACTCACAAGCACTAGTGATTCCAGTATACGCAATAACTTCAAGAACACTTCCCAAAATGTCAAAAGTGCTGAGCTGGGCTCCACCTACTAGATCCTACTTCTCGTCAATTACTTGTTTTGAGAATTTTAGAGCACCAAAGATGATGATCCATCATCTGTTTTCTGTGCCACTTTCACTTGTTATTACTAAAGCTAGGATTTGCCTATATCATATATTGCCTATATACTGCCTGTCCCTTGCCAATATTGTTCGTGTGAACTGAACTTTAGGCTTTAAATGGATATAAACTAATCATGTGAGATAACATGTTGCATTCGAATTACCAAGTTTTGTAGGGCCTATATATAATATATTAATGACAATATGGATTATGGGACTGATCAGGATTGCAGTAGTTTATTTCGAATTAGCTCATTCACAGCCAAGCTGGTCGTTCTTGAAGTTATTTTCTTCTACTTTGCCTTCACCTCCTTACTTCGTCACTCAGGTATGTTCAAGGTACTTAATATTCCTAATACTTGGGATTCCTTGTCAGCTGTCTTGTCAGTGTGTGGAAATGCTTCCGACTTCAAGTGAATTACTTTTCGGGCAATTCAGCGACTTTTTGGTGTTTATGGAAAGTGCGACTAGGAAGTAGTGACGTCGAGGCGTGTCGATGTTAGGGAGGAGAGATACTGTTGGACGGGACATTGTGGGTGGTTTCGTTACCAAAAAGGTCTTCCCGAGCTAGCTCTAAGGCTACTTTCGTTTTTATACATTACTTGCGATGTCTGAGCTATAGTTAGTCAAGGCTCAGACCATCTTAAAGAATTTGGGTTCGACCCTGGCGGCAGTCTCTTCTGTTTTGGCTTGGCTGTTGATAACTTCTGGTGGTAAGTGGAATGAGCATTTACCCATATTGTTGTTATACTTAAGGCCCATGATCCATTATCCTAAATTTAGGTCGTGCTTCTTCTTCGTTAAGCTCTATTTTTTAACTAGCGAGTTTCCTTCTAATGAGCTACAAATTCCTAAAACTTTGTCTCTCTCTCAAAAGTCAAGAATATATACGTGTATAAAGGACAACAAACAGTGTTTGTTTTCGGAGACCGAAAAATTCCAGTGACAGAATTTATATTCTGTGAAGCTTTTTTAAAGTTGCCTCAGGGCAGAGGTCACGACACAGGATGACTAAGAGGTATTTCGGAGACATTTCCTGGGGTTCGTCAGATTCGTGAACATCAGTTGTTTACTTCGCTGGGTAGGAGATGCAGGAATCAGTAGCGTAACTAGAATTGCTCCTCTACAAGGAAATTTTTAGGGCCCTTCCAGCAGCATATCCCGCACGCAATTTCAGCAAATTCTTGTCGCGTGTAAAACCATACATACACCAACTGTGTACAACAATGTTGCCAGATTTTTAAAACTGAGATTCTCTCCCAACTATGTGAAAATTTCCATCCAGACATGAAAATTAATTCGCTTTTGCCAAATCTGGAAACGTTTTAAAATCAAACTTCGATGCAATTTCTCTCGTGTCCCCTGATGCTTGCCCTCCCCCTCTTAGCGAGATATCGTGGTATTTTAGTTACGACCGTAGCAGGAACACCCCAAAAAGTGGTCGATGTTTGTTGTTGAGGCAAGGGATAAACTGCGATTCAAACTTTACGACGAATGGCAAACTTATATTTTTCCGGCTTCGTGTAAAGGAGATAAATACCTATATTTTGCTATCTTTATTTCGTCTGTTTTGTACTAATAAAATTCTCACTAGTTTCAACGTATGCAACGACCCAATTGTACATTGTTTAGTACATTTTATTTATTTTTGTGGCAGTGAAAAATATTTTTTTTAATATTTAGAACCATACACAGTAAAAAAATAGCTGTGTTAATTCAACACAATGCGGTGTCCCAGCATGACTACCACTTTTTATGTTAAATCAACACAACACACGGTGTTGATTTCGGTCCTGGGGTAAAAAGTTACAGCTGCAGCAAGATTTGAACATAGGTTGTTGAGCTAGAAGACCAGTATCTTTCCCCTCTGGGCTAAATCGCCAGACAGAAAAACCACTGGATTCAAACAGTATAGAGGATTTTAAAAAAATGTTGCTGAGCCCCAAACAAAAAGAAAGTTACTCTCATGACTTATCCAATGATATAACCACTTTTCCATTTGTCAATTAGAGATCAGAATTCCCATTCATTGAGAATATGTTTTATTTCTATGAAAGCAAGCGCAGCATTTGACATGTTTCGATACGTTGTTACGATAAGAGAACTGGTCAAATATTTGGCTGTCGCCATCTTGCTTGCTTTCATAGAAATGGAATATTCTTAATGAATGGAAATTCTGGTTCCCAATTGACAAATAGAAAGTGATTAAGTCATGGGATAAGTTGTGCAAGTAATTTAGTATAATTTGGTGGTTCAGCAACATATATTTGATCTCCTACACTGTTTGAATCTATAATGTAGTCGTTTAATTCAAATGTTGTTCAATAAATATGGTTGCATCTAGTGCTTTTTTTTTATGACAATTTAGCAAAGTCTGTAAGACGTTCGACTTCTAACCGAGCATACCATGTTCAACCTGCAGCCGTAACTTTTTTCTCCCAGTACCGAAATCAACACCGTGTGTTAAGTTGATTTAACACACAGAACTTGGTAGTCACGCTGGAACACCGCATTGTGTTGAATTAACACAGCGTTTTTTTTTTCGCAGTGTATACACATTTTGTTTCATTTTGTCCGTTGTCTTTATCTTGATAAATAAGTGTTAATTTTCCAACAGTAAATTATCCAACCACTGCTGTGGGGTTCGAAGCCAGAACGTTCCGCACTCGTCGCCTTATCCCCTCATCCATGAATCCATCTTGAGAATCACTACTCTTTTACGGTATTTGAAGTAACAGGCAGTCTAGAACGCAGTGTCACAAATCCAGACGTGTTGTTTCACAGTCATGTAAGAATAAGAATAAAGAATACTTTGCTTCTTTCTTTGTTGTGTGCATTTTCCCTTCTTTAACACGTTGACCATCGTTGTACTATTAAATATGTATTTCTCAAGAAGTGTAATATGTCGCTTTAGAAAAACGCATATAAAGCGAAATGTATGTCATGGTTGAAAACACTTCATATTAACGCCGTATTAAGGAAATTAAACGTTCGTTGAAATATAGTTTAAAATTCAATCTGTTTTCAACATGCAAATAAGAACATGAGAAACTTAATTAATTTTATTCTATTCGCTTTTAAGCACAATTTTTATGCAATTAACTTCGAAAGATAATCTAGTGCACAGTTCAATATAATAGTTAAATACATTATATTAACGTTCCATCAACGAAATCAAGTTGTCGTTGGAATATAGATTGAAATTCAACGTGTTTTCAACATGCAAAAGAGGACACAATATAATACTTAATAGCATTCAATTAGCTTTTAATTACAAATTTTATTCCATTAAATTAGAAAGAATTCCATGGAGGTATATCTATACCATAGTGGAAAATAACAGTTAAATCCACGTTGAATTATCATTTTTTCAACAATATCTCAATAAATTTGAAATATGATTTAAAATTAAAAGTACTTTTTTCAACCGATAACGGTTAATCAACGAAATAAACAAAAAATCAACGTTTAAAACACGTTTGTGTGCTACTGCGGAAGGCACTACCTGTTTGAGGGTATGTTCTTCATGGCTGCCTTCTTGAAGTCCGCCATGTTGAATCTTGATTGTTTTGTTTTTATTATGTGAAGTGGTGTCTTGTAATATGTCATTCTGGGCTAGATTTCACGAGAAATATGTGTGTGAAATCAGTTTTGCCGTAAATGTATTATTGTCAGGTATATGCCACATCTATGCAGGTGTTGATGCTATAGCATGAAAACACTCATTTCATTTTGAAATAACGGAAGAAATGAAACCAAAATGAATACAAATTCATATCAATTTATATGGATTTAGGTTTCATTTTTTGATGTGTGTGTGTGTGTGTGGTGGTGGTGGGGATTTCACATAGAAATGCAAATAGAAGTGCATTTTATGTAAATTTCACACCCAGAAAGAACTCGGACCCCCCCCCCCCCCCCCCCCCCCCCCCCCCATTTTTAGCAGAAAGGGGCAAATTCCCTGACATTTCGTGTGCTTTTCCTAGTATTTTATTTACTTGTTTTCTTGTATGTAGGAAAATTCTTTTTCAAACGCCATTTGAAAAGAATTCCTTTGTACACCTCTATTCCATCTCACAGTGATCGACTAGGAAGTTCTGCCATACGGTAATTCCATTTAAGATTATTCACGTAGTCCTGAATTTCTCGTGTCACATGACTGGTATCCAGTGGCGCCGACGTTAAGAAAACATTGGGTCTCAGTAGTCGAATTATAAATTAAAATGAAATTTTACAGGTGAGGACTTCAAGGAAAAATAGCTTCATTTTTACTCACCTGCTCTACTTAATACGTTGTACCAATGTGTTTAAACTTAATACACTTTTTGTTTTCTTTAAGTTTGAAGTAGCAAGTCTTCCCAATAGTAATGGCACTAATTAATATGCTTAATAACAGCAATCGTTTTGTTCTTATTACAAATCACGCCATCTTTTATATATAATTAAATTAGTTCACCCGCAAAATAAATAAATAAATAAAATAAAACACTATCACAAACTTAGACACTGCTAAGTAATCTTCTTTCACATCACAATTGTACAACGCTATAATATTGTAAAGAGCGTTCGCACAAAGTAAGTTTCACAGAAATGCATCAAGAAAAGGTTGTCGACACATCTAACTCAAACTTGCACTAAATTCTCGCACTAACGTAAATCGACGTGTGTGATTTAAAGAGTTAAATGCCCGCTTCTCGAAAAGGGGGCGTGGTTTGTCCCACTTCATCGCTCGTGATTATGAATATGAGTTTTCCTGGTTATAAACTCGCATTTCATCGCTCGTAAAATTCACTACTTTTACTGTTTCAGTATTCCCTTAATTATTTTCGCTACTTCACTTTAATTTAACACTTCCATGACTCGAAACTTTGTTATATTTTAAGTTTCAACATTTCCACATTAGTTGGAAAATGTTACTTTTTTGCGGGCCGTAAAATAAAGTGTACCCAAATACTTCTCTGTTCAACAGCTTTGAACTTCCCACATATAGTAAATAAAAACTCGATCTTTCCACATAAGTTATGAACAACTAAATGTCACTTGAAAGATGAACATCCTACTGCTTCAAAATACAAAACGATACTTTATTGGGAATTTTATCATAGGCTAAACCTATTATTTAGGTTATGATTATAGGAGGTTCTATATCAATTTCTATTGCAATAGTGATTGTACAGAAACTACAGAAGAAAAATCAGCTACGCTTTACCTCCCCAAGATGCGATATAATTTCTTGTAGAGCAACTTTATTTTAATTTTCTGCGCATCTTTATTTCACATCATAAAAACACATTTTATCCGGAACTTATCGAAAATCAACCTTTATAGTGACCTCTCGAATGAATGAATAAATATCCACTTCTTTTGTTTCGTAATATTTTGATACTCCAAAAATAAATTGTCGGTGTGTTTCTTTTATTGAGTTCAATATGTTATAAGTTAACTTAATATTTTTCAGTCTTGAGAGGATAAATAAGTACACAAGTTTTGTTTTACGAAATTTGTCACTTCAAAAAGAAGTTGAAATTTACCGCTCTAGGCTGCTGTCTACCTTAATCTATCATTTCTTTATATTACCTTCTCAAGTTCTCTGATCGGAAAATGGAGGGGGTTCAGTTTATTGAAAACATGAGAAGAAAAAGATTGTTGATTTACGAACGTTACAAATTCAATCTGAACAAAGTCAGAAAAGATGGTTCGGGCTTTTGGCAATGTGTACATAACTATCGAAAGTCAGGCCCATGCAGGGGCTATAAATGTAGGTAATGAGGTTATTCCTAAGCAGACAAATTCTTGCGTTCCCGATGTGGCTGCAATTGAAGTTGACGTGTGTAAAAACAGTTGCAGGAAAAGGACTAGGGAAGAACTCACATCAGTTTCTAAGATATTTGAGGAGGAATTTGGAAAAGCAAAAGATAGAGGTGTTATTTTGTTACCAAGTTGTCGCCTCTGTCAGGTTATAACTTATAAGTCCAGCATGTATAGAGCTCGTGCAACGTCCCTAAGAATACCGTTGTCAGTGAAATCGGTGAGCGACATTAGGTTTCCGGAAAACATATTGAAGACATCAGACGGAGAAAACTTTGTACAATTTGATGAGGATTAGTTTTCAGAGAAACTGCTGATTGGTTTGCTTCTTATTATTTTGTTATATATTTTACATTTGCAGCTGCTGATTTGTTCATTTGTTTCTTTATTTTTAAAATACATTTCACTTTTGCAACTGCTTATTTGTTTCGAGTTAGTTTCTTTCCTCCGAACGAAGAAATGGTACCTCTAACCAGGAATTGTTACATTCGTTATCACGAGCGATGAGGTGGGACAAACCACACCTCTTTTCGAGAAGCGATGAAGTGAGACGACACCGATTTAAATGCACAAAAATCACATTAGGTCTCCCGTGAGTTTGGCTGACAACGCGATCAAAGTCGGTAGTTTCTGTATTTTGGCCTTTTGACGTCAAAGATTTACTGAGAGAAAGGGATGATAGTTTGGTGACAAACAACTGCATCTTGAACTTGCGTCTCGTTGTCACGTTGCAATTACAATTAGTACGAGTCTTTTAGAAATTAAAGCCTATTTATTTGTGAATGAATTCGTATTCTTGAATGACATCGCATGTTTTAAAAAGTTATTCAATTGCGCTTGTTTTAAAATGGCCTTTAGGCATCTTTGGCCCAGGGTGTAAAAATAATCCCAACACTAGAACGAAATTACCTTCTCAGCTTCTGATCCATAATACTGCTTTATTTCAGAAGATAGTTACACGTAGAGGAGAACAATTCTTTAAGAAATTGAGTATTGATATTAAGTCTCTAACAAGCCATTTGTCTTTTATAAAATCACTGTGCGATCTCTTTCTAAACCGTTGTTACTATAAGGTGAAACAATACTAAAAAGTCAAATAGAATGAGCATTCTTCCGGGGAAGGGGATTGGAATGGAAGCGCCAAGGCTTTTGTCTAGATATCCTCCTCTCATTTGTCTGCTGAGAGCACTTGAATCTCCAATCAGGTCGATCAGTGGTTGAATTGGAACCTACGTGAATCTCTAGTGATTCTGAATGAATGGATATATGAATATCTTCAAATAACAGACATAATTTAATTTACATGGTCTACACAATTTTATGGTATTATTCAGAAAACAAACTTACCAGCAAAATTGATTTCTCAGGAGGAAGTATAAAAATGTAAAAAATCAATTAACCCGGCGATAAGAACTTTGACACCAAGGCATTGGGTCATTTCCGAATGAATTAATAATCTGGAAGTATTAAAATATTTTCATACTAACTTTTGATATTGTGTTAATTAATCTATGTTATATAATTATATTTTTTCCTTGGCCAAGGTTATATTATAGTTATCCTGTATGTGTATATTTGTATATACTTATGTGTAACGATTTCATTTCATTTGTATGTATGTATTTGAAGGTTGCTATGCTATTATAAAAAACCCTCTAGTTCTGTACCAAACAAGGAAAAGTGGCTGGATATTTAGCCAGCGTGGACAATAGACTCAAAGTGAAAGCGAGAGAGAGGGAAGTATTTCTTTGTATTCTTGCTTTACTTTCAGATGCAGAAGCAGAGAGGAGAGCGGGAAGCCTGACCGATTTTCTCATAAGGTGCTGGGTAGTGATGGGCATAATCGAATAGTTATAATCGATTAATTCGATTATTTAAATATCTCGAATGTTTCGAGACTTTCTGTTTTCCAACGATTATTCATTCGGTTTCATTGTAAAGGATTTCCTTTGCTTTTATGACGTCACAAAGCGTCTCCTTTTATTCTGTTGCTTTTCTATTTTACAAAGCGACGATTTTCTCCCCGCGGAAACTTGCACACTGACCTCTTCCCCTCTTGTCCTCCCATCTCCTTCTCTATCTCGGTCATCGAAGCCGAACAATTCCAACGAAACTAATTCATCCCTCCCAGTCCCAGCTCTTTCAAAGGGAGAAGAAAGGACAGGCGCAGGTCTACAAGGTCACTCCGCTCAGCGTACATTTCTGAATCGAGACATTTTCCATTCTGGCGATTATTCTTCGGTTGGCAGTGAGATATTTTCCTTTCCTTCTGAATCGAGACATTTTCCATTCCAACGATTATTCATCGTTTGCCAGTGAGATATTTTCGGGCAAAACATAATCGATCATTTTCAAGCATGTTGATTGGTTCGGCATGTCTCATTACGTCATGTTCCACACAGAATAATCGCAAAACTTTTTAGAAGTGTGGATAGGTCAGAAATTAGTAATTACGTCATTCTCTGCTTGCGAGACTGAGAATAATAATCGATGATTTTCTTTAGCTGTGGTTGGTCAGAAATCATCGAGAAGAACTCACAGCAACAACCATCGATGATTTTTTCTCCAACTAAACGAAAGGCAATATTTTCGTTCCTTTCTCTCCCTTCCCTCTCTCTCTCTCTCTCTCTCTTTCTTTCTTTCTTTGTGTGTGTGTGTGTGTGTTTCACTGTTTATTTCTTCACACATGTACAAGGTTGTTCTTGCTTCCTCGCAAGTCGCAATAAGAAAAATGGACGCTAATTTCAAGTGCGGGGGGGGGGAGCATCTGGGTACTCTGGGTCAGTGTGCCGCAAAACTTCTGAGATCTTGTGGTTTTGCTGGTAAGATAAATTCAAATAATTTCACTGAATATTTATTGCAAAAAAGGAACAAAAAAAATATATATTCATGAGCCCAAACATGTTTATTTTAAGTGAAATTATGGGTTTTGTTTACGCCTTACAATTAGTGACCAATTCTCCCGCATTGTAGCCAACTCGTATATATTAGTGTGCCTCGGGAACGCACTACAAAGGATAGTGCATAGTGTGGCGGGAACAGAAAAAGTTTGAGTACTGCTTCATTAGATGCTACTTTGTAGCTTTACATAAGCTCTTCAAGTTTGTAGCCGAACATAGCTTTCATGAGGCTTCCAAGAGCTGACTAAAAGTTTGCGAGCAAAATATTTACTAAATCTGAAGACACTGTTTTAATTACTTATTTTTATTCATAAACAAGTTTCAAATATAGCACTTAGCGTCTATTTTTTATGAATTTTATTGATGACATTAAGGCAAAGGCCAGGAAAGGAGAGGGGGTGTCGGGAACGTCTCGGCCAGGGCTTATGTTGAAGGTGCCATCCCAGCATTTGCCTAGTGACAGGAAAAACCTGGAGAAACCTCATTCAGGATCTCTGCCGTTGGGATCGAACCCACGACCTCCTATTCCCACGCCAACGTTCAACCACTGAATTCCGGCCTTAGGCATTTAAGGCTCAGGCCGGAATAGGACAAGAAATTGATTCGGGAAGGTGTCGGCCAGGGAGTATTTTGCAGGTGCTATCCCGGCATTTGCCTGGCGTGACTGAGGAAAAACCTCGGTCAGGATGGTCGGACGCTAGGATCAAACCCACAACCTTCCGAATGCTACGCCAACGCCAAGCTTCTACTGATGAAGCTGATGAAATCGGTGCAAACCCCTTATCAGGGTGAGCAGTAGGACTCAAACAAACGTGCCTCCCTAATTCCGATCCAAAGTGCAAGTCGGAACCAAGAAACCAGTGTACCTGGGTTATATTTGTTCTCTGCATATTTGATCTAAATTAGAGATATTTTCTGCGTATTTGCAGAGAAAGCTAAGAAAAAAAGTATTTAAATTGATTTCTAAACAGTGATTTGTGCTCGTTACTCATCACTTACGCCTCTCCAGAACTTCTTCCCATTTCCGCCACCATCGCTGTTTAAAATAGCATTGACATCTGTGTTTCTAATTCCTGTATTTCACTAGGGGTTTAAAATCTTGAAGAAAATAACTAATTGTTGGAAGATTCATCAAGAATACCATTCAATTTTTTAGATGTCGAATTTCGGCACTACCTGTACTAATATTTTGAGCCAGAATATTTCGAAACATTTTATTGAAGGTATTTTAATGTATTTATGGCATTTTATAGCCATTTCAGACTCAGGTCGGAATAGGATGAGGGAGAAGTTAGCCAGGCCCTAGTTAGTAGGTACCATCCCAGCATTTGCTAGGTGTGACTGGAAAATCATGGAGAATTCTCAGCCAGGATACGCGGTTGCTGGGATCGTTCCGGTCAGGAACTCCCAATTGTAAAGCCAACACTCTAACAACTTAGCTGAGGCCGCTCGGTAGTGTTGCCCACGAGACGAGACAGAGAAATGTATATGGAAAATGAGACGAGACAGCAGTATCATAATATACACTATACATGATTTCGAGACGAGATACTTTCTCGACAAGACATTTTCGAGACGAGATGGCCTCAGTCTCGTCTCGTTAGCAACATTACAACTCGGTATTGAGGCCATCCCAAAAGTTGATTGTAGAAAACCAGAGGAAACCTCATCGAATATGTTTCCACTGACACTGAAATGTGATGGAACTATCAGGAAAGAGTGTGTTTTGGGGTCTTGCAAGTAATTACTTATTTAATGCGTAACATATTTGAATTAAACTTACTTAGAAGAATGAATAAATGAATCCGTTATTGTCTGAAGAATATAATATTAAAAACAAATGTTTAGGAGCTGGATCAGAAGCACACCCAACAACTGTAGTCGGGTCAGTTATCCCTCCCCCTGCATTTGTAGTACTGATCCACTCCATGTTTGAATGCGACCGTTAAAAACAGTATCTTGTTGCATCCTAAAGTTAAGATAAAAGCATAATGACTGAATTTCCTTCTCTGATTTTTTCTCAGTGCAAACGCCAGTTTTATTCCGATTAAAAGAAAATCTTATTAACCCAGTTTTGCATGCATCGGTTCATTTAAGAAGCTTATAAGTTAATTTGTAGGCATTCATTTGTCATCTTTCAAACCACCCTCCCCCAGAAAAATCTTCCGTATCGCTGTATATAAAGTAACAAAAATTGTCGCAGAAGTAGTAGAACAAAAAAACAGTATTGCTTTACTGTGTTGTATTCTTCTGGACAACGAAACGAAACGAAACATCTCACTTCCTTGCGATTCGATTATTAATCGGTCGCGAGCGAGACATTTTCCTGCGATTATTTTCTAGCATGTTCATTGGTCAAAAATATCTCATCACGTTATCCACCGATTCATTCACACTCTGGCTGCAAGCGAGAGAAAAATAATCGTTTTCCGAGAAGTTGGTTGGTCAAAAATAATCGCTTTCCTGCATGCCAATTGGTCAGAAAGATTCGTCATCGTCTTGCACCCTGATTTACCCTCTTGTAGTCAAACGTGTTGAAATCTTCTCTCCCTCCACCACAGTCTCTCATATACTCTCTCTCTCTCCCTCTCAACCCGCCTGGCCCCTCTCCCGCCATTCTTCCAAAGTTTAGGGAAATATTTGGCGACGCAAGAGAAATCCCATCCGCAGGTCAACTCAGGATGATTTATTGCATCCTGCAAAACAAGGTTTCGATGTGTGCAACATGGTTAGGGGTGGGGTGGGGGGTGAAAGACACTTCTTGTTGCTTTATTTCTCCACTAGATAGCAGCATTCTTAACGAATGAATATCTCGAATGAATGTTTCGATACATTTTTGAGGGTATCGAATTATTATTCGATTATCAAAATAATTCGATTATGCCCATCACTAGTGCTGGGCTTGTAGGTTTCGGAGGATGGGAAATCCTTTGTATTTTTGAATGCTCGTCGGTTGGGGACCAGGGCTATTTAAAGAGGCTGTTTCGCTCCGTTGGGAGACAGACTACCTTCAGCAATGAACGAGCGAACAGTCTAACTCCAGCAACGACAAGAGCACAGTCTTGCTCTACCAATGAACGGGTGATGAAGCTGTGACGAACGCATAACAATGTGTAGGCATCTTGTAGTTGAAACTATCATTCGTTGAGATGAAGTTGTGATGCAGATCTTTGACTTAGTTTTCGAGCTGCCTGTCGCGAGTAGTACAAGTCAAGATATCACGTTGCCTGCTCCGATTTTATTGTTTCTAATTCAGTTGTCGTAATTGCAGAATCGTTGAGCAAAGCTAAGTTTTGAGAGAACCTTTTTTTTTGTAAGTCGAAACCTGAAGTTTGCATTGAATAGTAAGTTTATCAAGAGAGAGCAAGTTTTTGAACCTAGCAGAATTACATTCGGACTGGAGTCTGTATTTCTTATTTATGATGCCACTTATCACTTCCAGTTTTTACTTTCATATAAGGCCGCCCTGGACATCGACCTGTGCGCGAGGTTAGGGGCGAATGCAGAAAAACGGCGTCTGGGTGGAACGATAGTAAAATCATTTGATTACTCTCCTCAAGAATCGTACGTCCGAAGAAAGACTTTTAGAGAAAGTAAAGTGACAAATAAAACCCCGTCAACTTTTAACACAGTATTCGTTAACTTCAATATTATCGGAACACGATATAGTTCTATTTAATTACACTTCTCATATTATTCTGAGCAAATAATGTCCAAATCTCATTTTCGAAGAAAAGAGACCCTTTTTAGCAGAACACCATTGAATGATACACGAGACACATAAACTACACTCGATTAAATGGACAAATGATGAATGAACTTCTGAATAAACGAGCACATCAATATACCTTACATACTGTATATGAATTACTTTGAACAACCCTTTCATAGACTCTTGATAGTTTATTGAGTGCAATTATATGTACGAATAAATGACCTTTGACAGTGAGAAATTTCAATTTTATTTTTGGACTTTATGCAAGTATAGCTCAGGCCGGGTACGGTTGTGGAAGAAAGTAGGCCAGGGCATACTTTAAGTTACCATATCGGCATTTGCCTGGAATGACTAAGGAAATACTTGTTAGGATGGCCGGCCGCAGGGATCGATCCCAAGACGTTTCGAGTGCGAAGTCAACGCTCTACTCACTCAGCTACGGCCACTCAAATAACCTATTGAACGAAAGAATATTATTATGAAAGGCTTGATATTACACAAATTAATTTTGACATTCGCACGCAGTCGTCTTTTTTTTTTTTTTTTTGTTTAGAGAGAGAGAGAAAAGGTGGTGGAACTCTTAGTCGCAAGTTCCGATTTAAGATTCTACAGATGTTCACAAAACAAATTTAGGCAATTCGTTTCCTTCTCCTTGAGGATAAAACTTGCTAGCATGAATTGCTGACAGGCTAATAGAAACTACTTTGAAAATGTTATTAATTCAAATCAGTTTGCCAAATATTTTTTTAACATTTCGAATCTCGAAAAAGAAAAATTGTCGAAACACGAATTTGGCGCTTTCAAAAAAAAAACTGCAGTTGAATGTACTATCTAAACACATGAGAGAGAGAGACAGAGAGAGGAATCAACCTGGATGTAGTCTCTTTCTCCGGGTCAAAGAAATCTACCACATTCTTGATAATTTTACAGGCTTCACCTGTATACGACATTCCAAACACGATCCTCAATGGGCAAAAGCAAAAGAATGAATGACGAACTGGCAATGTAGTGAGCGCTGTTCCCTTGTTTTTCTTAGAAGGATAAAAAAGATGTTTTGCAATTGTGGTATTTGGGGGTGATATCAGTGCGTCTTGCCGTTTTTCTCAAGATAAATACGTTTTTATGAGGGTAGGGCAGGAAGCGGTAAGGTCCATTGACCCCATTCCTACGACTACGCTCTACTCCGTAACATCGAGCATCATAAAACAAAGTACACCACAACAGATGACCTACTGACAACAACAATCGTCAGCGCCATACGGTACAAGACAGAAAAACGTCTTTATGCGACAGGAATAGAAATACCTAATCTACAATAACTGTAGGAAACGTTTTTATATGTTCTTTAAAAAAAAAAGACGTTCGAGTTTTCAAAAACTAGGCAACAAAAACAATTTGTAGAAATAAGAACATTAAAAATATAAGTGAAATATTGGAGGGGTTCAAGAAGTCTCAGCGCCCAGGTTCCGGCGCCTCTGTTGGTATCAGTGCTGTCCAATAAGCTCTATAATTAACAATCCTGTAGTGCTCGACCAAAGTCTCAAGACATCAGAACAAACAGTTAAACACGATCGTCCACTTCCAGTTTAATGCAATAAGGACCAAATTTCCAGTCCTTAGTTTTTCACGCTTGTCATCGCTGTATAGCCCCTTTTTGATTTATGTATTAACCCTTGAGTTATGAGCAGCGACGGTGCCAGGATATCGTTTGCCGTTTTATCGTTTTGTTCATATACTCCAAATTTTTTCAACTTTCAAGTTCAAATTCGAGACGTCAAGGGTTCGGATTGCTAGTCGAGGCCTTATTAGTATTTCCGGCGAGTTTAATTTTTTTTCGTCTTCCACCAGTTCGAAACAAAGACCACTGTTCTTCAAATTTAAGGCTCCACCTAAAGTTCGAATTTGAGGAGGAGGGTGAGGTGAAGTCGGTCTCCTACAACTTGGATGGACTATCAGTTTTTTACTATTTCAAATTTTGACCTTCCGACACCAGACGAGATAACGACTGCCACCTCTGCTGATTGTGCACCAACCGAAAAGAAGCAAGACGTATAAAACAAGCGTCTGTAAACAACTACAGTAAGCACAAGAAGCAAAGAAACCCACCATAAGAATACGAGTGCGACCCCTTTTAGAGTTAAAACCAAATCAGCTGCACTGAACACCAAGCAGCACTGGGAAACACATCGTAAAAAAAAATAAACAAATAAAAATACATCAATTACTTCCCAGTTGAAAGTCCAACTAAACTTATCTCCTAAACAAACCTGAAGCAAAAGATGGTGTTGACGGTGTTTTGAAGACCTCTCTGACTTCCTTCAAAAAATATAAAGTTAACACTAAAAACACTTTAGTGTCACTTTAGATTTAAAAGAGCTTTCATAGTGCTGTTACCGCCCATACACTAAATTTTATCTTATCTTAAAAGAGCGCTACTTCGCTCGAATTGAGTGAAAAATATCATCTTACGATAGCGAATTTTCATAACAGAAGATATTAGAAATTTCAGGTCGAAGGATGCGATCCATGTTATTAGCTCTTTTCGAAGAGAATTCTTTAGATGAACTTCCAATCGTAGTCCATCGGAATTTTTCACTCTTTTGAGATGAAATTCGTATTTTGAAAATGAAAACTATCAAATTAGGACTCTTTTTTGTTTTGTTTTAAATCAAATGTTCATATTTGAAAATCGAAAAACACTTGGTGTTCACAAAGAAGAAAATATATTTCTAGTTGTCAAAAATGTCAAAATAAGGCCCAAACAAAAGTTTAAATCCTTTAAAGAAAAGGTGCGTTTAAACTAATTGAATTTTCAAAAAAGGAAAATGTATAAAGCTCTAAGCAAGGATAGAACTAGTTCCACTACTTTGAAGTCCGGCATACTACCTATGAAGTTACGGCGCCACCTACCTATAGTACCTAAAGTGTTACCTGTTTCTGAATGTATATGTAAAGGCCAAACTAGAAATTGAACTGATACAAATTACCAAGAACTTATGCTATTTTTTTTAACCTTTTTAGATGAAAGTTTTATTTCCTCTAAATGGAAACCACACAACGTGTAACGATTTTTTCGCTCTTTGAGAAAATGCATAGGCCTACATATGATACGTATATATAAAACCTCTGTCCACAAAGTTCGGTGAATGTGTCATATTTAGAATGGATTGTTGTCTTACCTGAACAGCAGTTACTGTCCTTCGAAGTAATACCTGTTGATAGTAATGCACTTCTGGGAACGGTTGTACAAGTCCTGGCGTAGTCGTCTTTAGAAATGACCTTCAGCTGGGTTGTAACATTACGTTGGATGTCCGAAATGTCCGAAAACCTCTGGCCCTTCAGGGCTGATTTCAATTTGGGGAACAAGAAAAAATCCGTGGAAGACAAGTCTGAGGAGTAGGGTGGGTGATTGAATGACACAACTCCCCTGTTGGCCAGGAACTGCTGCACCAGGAAGTCAGTGTGTGGCCGTGCACTGTTGTGGAGCAGGGTCCAGTCGCCTTGCTTGGTGTACTGGGGGGTGTATCCGCTTGATCCGTTGCAGCAGACGTTACAGTATTTCTACATACGTAGCGGCATTTAACGTGGTGCCCTCAGGGGAAAATTCTTTATGGATGAGACCCTCAGAGTCGAAGAACACCACGAGCATTGTTTTGATGCAGGTGCGTGCAGTTACAGGCCGGCCAGTTTGTGGTGCGTCTTCCACGGTGTCTCGCCCTTCTCGAAAGCGTTTAAACCACTCATAAACACACTTCAAGATGACAGCACGTTCTTCGTAAACTGTTGTCAGCATTTCATGAGTCCCTTTCGCTGATTTTCCAAATTTAAAACAGAACAGCATATTCATTCGCTGCTCCATTTTGGGTTTCAACCGCGCGCTCTACACCTTCACTCTACAATGAGCTGTTTACACACGACCAGCACACTCGCAGCGCCGCCGCTCGGGAACTTGTTCAGACATGTCTTGACCTGTCCGACGCGGGATGCGGCGGTGGCGCACTCTTACGACCGTGAGCAGTATGACGTCATTCACCGAACTTTGTTGACAGAGGTTGTATATATAAGTTCTTCTGTAGTCACTTTTAATTAAACGCGATTAACTTCACAATAGCGATCTTTTTCGTAGCATGATAACCGTTTGATGCGGTTAACAATCTTGACTACCCATGATGCATTGTGAATAAAAGCATCGTAATCGTGCCATAAGAACCTGCCATCAAAAGATCAAGTTTTCTATCCAAAGCGAGAGTATGCCGTTAAAAAACACTCTTTTCGAGTGAAATTCAATATCCTTTCTCATCCATCAAAAGGTGAAAAATTCCGCTTATTTGATTTAGGGCCTAGAAACTTGTATTGAAGCATAAACAGTACAAAGGGCACTAACTAGTTGCAAAACTCAAAAACTCGAAATATCCCACAAGTGTAGTGGCTTAGCGAAAAAATCATGACAGACTGGATTAAAGCGACAGATTTTGCATAGTTCTTCTATATCCTCAGTACAATCAATTTGTAGGGAGGCGCCCGGTTTTCGGGTCCGCCATCTTGAAATACGACGCCATCTTTATTTTCCTCAAGGTTTTACGACTTTTCTTCAAAAATCTCGTATTATCTCCCCCAGTGGTTGAGTTTGCAGCAAAAGTGTTCAAATATCTTATTTATCATTAAATTCTCTACAATTTGAGCCCAATACCGCTTTTGTGGCTTTCATAGTTTTCGAGATACA
>JAGDQP010004703.1:46785-83191 GCA_022664845.1 Lepisma saccharinum | reverse complement strand
ATAAAAATATACTAAAACCTAATTTTTTCCTATTATTTTGAATTTTACGAATAAAGTTAATTTTTCCCTCTACTGGGGACTATAACAATACATAATACACAGATTGCACTGCTATGTTTCGGCACTATTTAGAGCATTTCACGAGCGTAAGAGGAGAAACGGTAACTTACGTATATATTGCATGTTCATTACTCTTCACACTCATATGCTATAATTTCTTCCCGCTCGCTCATGAAAGGCCTTTAATAGTGGCGAAATATAGCAAAGTAATCCGTTGTATTATGTGTATACTACTGGAATAATAGTCATGTAAAAGTATGCCTTTCCTTTTTATTTCCATCTCTTAACCTATATACAGGGTGGCGAAAACAAAACTAGCTCGGAAAATGTTTATAATTCTGACACTAAATGTACCCTTGTTAATGAGCAAGAGAACTGCCCTTTATAGAAGAAGCTGGAAATGGCCACCGTTGATGTCAATGCAGCGCTGTGCTCGACTTATCAAACTGTGAGACACATAGCAGCTCTGCCTGAGGAATGGCAGCTAAAGCTTTTTCAATATTCTGCTGTAGCTCTTTCGATGTGTGGGGATTATTTGTGTAGACCTGACCCTTCAACTTGTCCCACAGGAAAAATTCACAGGCAGAGAGATTAGGTAATCGTGGTGACCAGGGAATTTTACTACCTCTGCTGACTGTTCTCTACTCACCGAACACCTCATGAACTCATGACAAGGTTGCAAGTGTAGTATGCGCTGTTGCTCCATCTTGCTGAAAATATCCATACAATCGTTTATCTTTCCGTGAGCTGATCCACAAATTGATTAAACTGATTCTAAACATACCGGTGAAAGAACCGTGTTATGATTTGGAAACCGGACATTGCCCACCAAACACCAAGCTTAAGATTATGCAATGGCTGTTGAACGTACTGATCAGAATTTCCTGATGTATAATGGCGCGTGTTGTGTGAGTTCACATACCCGGACAGGCTGAACCAAGCCTCATCTGAAGAAATGAAATATTGAGAATCCAAAAGTTCTAATTCCACTTCATTCATAAACCACCGGCAGAATTGAACACGGCCAGATTTGTCTTAAAGCTTTAACTCATGTATAACAAAAGATTTGTAAGAATAAAGATGCAGGTCTTTTTTTGACACGACGGTCTCTTACTTCCCACTTGCACACATATCCGGCGTTGAGATTTTGTCGGACTTTTTTGCAGGCTATCATTAACTTAAGCAATGTTTTCTGGTGTTCGAACTTATTTCGAATAGTTACGATTTTTATTCACTTCAGAGCCCGTTTGCCTCTAAGTTTTGCCTTGTAGATTTTTCTGGAGGTTTTGTCAACACACGTCCATCCTTAAACATTTCAGCACACGAATTGTGCTTTGCATAACACTCAATAATGAACCAGAAGCGGCCTGTCGGGTGAGGCAGGTGAGGCCAGGCCTCATGTATATTTCTCCATAAAAATACAAATATATGTAAATTATTGTTCTTGTTTCCAAAATAAATAAATTATTTTCCATGACACAAAACAGGCGTTTAATATATACCAGTGGCCATAGTCTAGCATATAGTGCAGCCTTTCAATAGGTCAAGACTCCGGAGCATGAGATAGTAGAATGTCATACTAGCCGAAGTGGCCAGACTGGCTTCTCTTTGTCAGTGGTGAGAGATGAGTAATGCCTGCTCCTTGTCAGTCACTTCTAACTTTTTGGTTTCCCAGAATTCCTCCACCTGAGGCCTCCTCAGCACGCGTTCCATCGGTTACCATGGCAACGAATTCCAACAGCACAAGTACAATAAATTCGTCTTTCCGTGTGTTAAAGGAGCTGTGAGGTCAGGTTGGGACTTTCTCTCAGTGTCAAAAACACGCTTCGCTCATGCTTCTCCTGCTGTTTGAAGCGTATCCCTCGCTAGGAAAGCAGGGTAGCCAGAAATGCTAATCCATTATCAAATGGTACGTTACTTTTGATGGTTTATAACTATATTAAGAAACAATCGTGTTTACCCTAGGAATGTTCCTGAAATTCAGACGTTCTGTTAAATTGTAGTATGCAATTGTAGTCGGTACGTGGTTGCGTAGAGAATTAGTAATAACTTACTCGAAATGTGAACATGTAAAAGAAATTCGTAGAAACTATATGAATTGGCTGGGCAATTCTGATTTTGTTCTTTTTTCGAGTGTTAGTACCTAAGAGTTAGTTTCCTCAGAGTGTGGTTTTCAATTCTTATTCACTTCTTTACATTTTTCTTACGTAAAAATCACCGGTTTTAGGATCGGCTCATACTATGTCACTTGACATCCACGCTCTGCAAGATACAGATAGTAATAGTCACAGATGCGAAATTGCCACAGTGATTACACTAGACGTATAGAAATCTGAGATCACGTGTTGGATGTACATTGAAAAGACAGTAGAAATTGCACATCTGTTATGCTCTTTTTGTTTTTCATTTTTCAGTTGCAAACACGAATTATTGAGCTCCTTAAATTGTTGTAGCTTTTAACTAGGCAATGCCACGAACAATAAGTTCTTCTAAGTGTAAAGCTATCAGATTTAGTCTGTCACAAAATAGAAAAATTTTACGCAAAAGAAAGGTTTGAAAAATAAATAAATAAAGTAGGCGTAACACAAAGATGTAGAGCGCTCCACTTCATGATGTCCATTGAAAGTGCTGGGGTGGCGCCCTTGCGTCCACTGGCTTCATTATTACCCTGCCAATCCCATTTTACAATGATATAATAATTTTAGTGGTGAAAAAAGTCTACTCAAATTCTGCAACGGGCAAACTTTCTATTGTTGATAGAAGTTTTCTAATGTCGCCCAGGGACGTATTTAGGAGGTGCGTCAGCGGGGTTCTGGAAAAATAGTATAACTTCAGGTGTAATGATATATATTTATTATACATTTTATGCCCAGGCACATCTTGGACCCCTTCCAAAACCAAATTCTAGATACGTGCCTGGTGTCTCCTAAGCCTTGCTAGCTGAATGCCTGGATGATACCAAATATAGAAATCATAATCGCTATTCCCCAACAAATTGACATTCTTACCTTGTAGTTACCAGCACGGACGACTTACTAATATAATTGATAAAGATAAATAATTAGAACATTAATATCCAAAACCTTCTGAAATGACTTCTTTCGGTGCCTCACTTGGTTTCTATGTCACGGGCCGCTACTGTAATGAACACGCGCTGTTTTATTGTTACCATCATTTTGTGTGCATTCAACTGATCACTAAACACATCTGCACCTCTCACTCAAACAACTGGTTGCTGCCATATGTCTGCGGTCACTCAAACAACTAATTGCTGTTGCTTGGTGCTCTCCCGCGTGCTCACGTATCTGCGCATGCTCCTATCATACCCAATTGTGTCTGTCCCAATTTCTAATGATATTTTTGCTGTTTAGATTACGTTTTCACGAAATTCCGAAAACATTTTTCGGGGTCAGTTTTATTTTGACCACCCTGTATACTACGTTGCCATTTTATTGTAATCATCCTCAATTTTAAGTGAATAGTGGTCAATAGTTATTAGTCATAAGGTTTATCTTCACGAATGTGAATTATATATGGACCAAAGTTAGTTTCTTTGTAAGTGTTGTTGGTAGACCACGTGGTGGAAGTGGTACTAGAATTTTGATTTTGACTAGCTTGATGAAATAAGTCTTCCTTAGGAGAATCGGAGAATCGAGTAATTGAAGTGGGTGCAGTTTCTGAATTCTGAATATCCATGATCACATCTACAGAATCAGAATTCGGAGGTATCATTAAGTCTATGGTGGGGAGCCCATGGCTATCCCCATTGGGTTCGTTGAACATGTGCAGGCTTCGAAAATTCGAAGCGCCTGCCGAAGGCAAAGTCAATGTGGATAAAAGTACGATACTTACAGTCATGTAGAATACAAATATTCACTAGACGTTGTAAAAAAAAAATCACTAATCACCAAAACTCGCAACTCGATTTGTGCACTTCAGGAGAAGAACGTATTGCCACCACAGTAACTCATCCAAAAGTCGATTATTCCTTATGAATACTGAGAGGCAGTAAGCAAAACTATGACAATGTTTTGGATCTTAGTATGATGTGTATTATGACCGTATGCAAGAATTACGGAAAGGAGTAAAGTATAACATATCGTTCTTGATTCATCGTATTTCATTAACATAAGTTAAAATATTTTCCTTCAAGGGGTTTACAATAAAAAATATTTAGTATTCGAAAGCTATTTTGCAGAAGAAGTGGTTTAGTTTCTCCAAATGAGCTATTGAACTCACGGAGAATTGAGTAATTTAACTAAAAGAAAATCTAAGTATTGTTATGTTCATCAAAATGTTGATTTCAGTATTTGTGCTGTGTACTTCCACTTCTTCTTGTATTTCTTAAACGCTACTCGTGTGCAAAGAATAAAAGAGCAGATGTGCATTAATGGAATAAAAGTTTGCGTTTATCTTGTTATACATTTTGTTCTGATCTCTTAAAAAGGAAATTTGAAGTATGCTATCAACACGAAATCACCTACTAACATTGTAAGAGAAAATGGCTATTATACTGGCAAGTTTAGGGGATAAATACCATTTACAAGTTCTATCTGTATCTATTTTAAAATGGTGCCTATCGAAGTGTATTTGCTTTGTAGCTCTAGTAGCAAATAAATCATTGTAAAAGCAACGAAGATCCTTTTCCTATGTAGAAAACTAGACATTTATGTGCCGTGGGCAGGACTTCAGGAAATTAAACATTTAGTATCTTTAAATATTGGCGAAAGGGTCTCTCTCGTGATGTATTATTTAGGATCAAAATATCTATGTGAATTTTCAGCATTTCGTAATTTCTCTCAAGGTCACGAGTTTACTAAGCTAACAGTGAGGACAGTTTATTAGATATTCTTGGTACGTTAAATTTGTTGAATGCTATTTACTTTTGAAATGGCCCAGTGCTTTTCTAATGAGTAGAAGTTGCTTACAGATAAAAGGATGTAATTTTCAGTAATACATATAAACTAAATAGACAGAAACTGGTACAAAATAGGAAATTTCAAATAAAAGAGAGGAATACGGAAAATAGTACTGAATGGATAGAAATATGTATTCTATTTAAGACAAAAATCACATTCTTAGTAGCACAAATCATTGTTGAAAATAGTGTTGGCTTGCGTTAGTTCGTTCTAGTAGAGATACGTTCACTGTAATCAACGTAGTTTAAATAGAAGTAAAAATTAAAAAGAGTCTGACTATGTTGGACGCCATATTATAGTGATGCAGCGGCGAATCATGGCCATTTTCACCTAATATAAAATAATATCAGAGTTTCTCTGACAATTATTTTCTCTTAATCTCTATTTTGCATGTATTGTTTGCTGTAATGTTATTTTATTATTATACTTAGTTGAGGTTCTTACATGAGTAATCTATATCTCAAAACACAGGTTTGTCTCGTCTGTATTAGCGGTTCACACGAGTCATACGCGATAAATGGGTCTGTTCGCTACCGTCACAGCGATTCCCTTTATGCGTATATATCTGCATATTGACACGTGTAAATAGTGACAAAAGGAACAAAATGAAGCTTTATTTGGAGGTAATTACAGTTCATATCATTATAAAATATTATTAATTAAAGAAAAGAACGAATTAATTAACTTCGCGTGATGCATTTCTATATTGACCATAACAGTATGTGGCTTTACTGAAAGAGACTGCATAAATTTCGATAAGGTTTCTGTACAATTTTACTTGGTTAATCAATTATAAAGATTTGTAAATGACTCTTCTCAGAAGAATTAAACAAAGACAAAATATTTCTTCTTAAAATTTATTTTGCATACAAAATTACTTTCTCATTATATACAACAAAGATATTTAGATAAAATACTTTACAATTGTAAGCACATACAAAAGCAGTATATTAGATATAATTAAGGATTTATTTTATAAAATATGTAAACATATATTAACTTGAAATGAATTAATTACATTGTTTTAATAAATTGAATAAAATGTAATTATGGCATGATGTTATGTCCAAATACATTTAAAAAAAAAGCATCGAAATTACAATGTTCTGTAGCCTTCCGAAAACCGTAGATAACTTAAAAATTTAATAGTCTTTTCAATTTATATAATTTGATAACTTTGGTAAATAAACAAATGTTTTATATCAGTAAAATTAAACTTACGCAAATAATTTCAATATTGTAGGAAACAAATTAGTACCTGCTGATAACGACAATGCTGTGATTCGAAAGAGAGAAAGAGATGTTTTCTTTCACATATATATTTGGATGTTGTGTAAGTACAATATGAAGCGTAGTATTCCATTCTATTTCAAAATCTCATTTACTATGAGTTTCGTTAATTACTTTTTTTACTGAAAAATTCCTTGAATGTCATTTAATATTTACAAACAATGAGAAATTTGAATATGGTAGCTATATTATTAACTTTTGAACTAGTTACTAGTTTCACGAGAAGCAACAGGAAGCAATTTTGGGATTTGATTCTGTATACGTACGTGGATACATCACCCATAGTTTCATATTCCGTTGTGGTTATATTTTACTATTAACTTCCGGATATACCTATGTTCTTTTCAATAACAAGGTGTTGTTCAAGTCTGCTAGTTTGGATAATTTTAACACGCAATTAACATACCTGAGCAACGTTTCATGAAACTGTGATGAAAAGCTTAGTAAATTAACTTTAAGCGAAGAGGAATGTTGCATGGCATTTCTACTCGGGTAAGAATACATAATTCCATTTCATTTTAAGAAAAAAAAAAGTTTGATATGTTTATGTTATTCATCTCAGTTTGCCTCTCATATATACACATATACACAATATAAATACAGTAAAATAAATTCTTTTTCTGTTTCATTTCTTAGGACAAGCTTCACCATGAAGCGAAAGGTGAAAAATGTTCAAATTAATTGTTTTGTAACGGTCATGGTTGACTACGCTCTTGAACTGGGTTTAATCACACTTCAAGCACTTTACTAAAAAAAAATTTACTATTTACACTCAAGATTCACTATGTTAGAGTTACTTTGTCAATGAAATCATGAAAACAAGAAACTATATAAACGTCATTAAGGTGTTTTTTTAAAGAATGATATTGTGCGAGAGAAACTACTTTTTAAATTAATATTACTTACTTGTTGTAAATAGTTTACTATGTCGACTGTTGTAATTGTTTTAGATATATTTATAACATTTCTCTATGTTTCGAATGGACGTAGCCAAAAGGTTATTCAAAAAATTCGAATTCAAACTCAAACTTGACGTTTCGAAGCATATTTGTTGCTTCTTATTCGCAACGGAACAACATTTTGACACAGAGGACAAGGGAATAATTCTATAGATAGGAAGGTAGAGCGAGAGAAATTGTCAAAAATATTAAACAATTGACTTCTACGGATGCCATTTTTTTTTAAGAGCCAATTGTCGTTATAGTATTTCATTCATTTATTTACTCAAATATTTGATTTTATCCGAGTAAATAAACGAAATACAGTAAAATACAATGACAACTGAAAGTGCCTTATTCTCTATTTATCTGTCTTCAGATGTTCCTTATATATTCTCTCTTGTTTACACAATACAAAAAACAAACATGGTTAAAGCTTAGTTATGTATACCATGAGATTTATTTTTAAAATAACGATTGTATGGTCAGAGTTATCAATTTAATTATAAATAGAACTTAACTGAACATATCTCAATATTCTTAGAAGTTATTCTCTGGGGAACAGATATTTCCATTGAAACACATAAGATAGCGTGTTTTTTTTTCGTGAAGTAGAAGTAATGAAAAGGGAATGAAATCACATGTTATAGAACTCACTTTGCTCTGTAATTGTAAATCGTGTTTCGTCCGCAACAAACATATTTGATTTACCTTAACGTCCAATAGTTTTCAGTCAACGTTTCGAAATGAATTAATTCCATTATCACATGAATTAAGAGAGAGAGAGAAAAAAAAGGAAAATTTAAACATAAAGGTAATAAAATAGTAGCATAATAATTTCGAGTGGAAATCCATGTAACTAACAGACACGGGATGGTTATTTCCCGTCATCATTGTTTGCTAGTTGCAATAAATGAGCTATTTTTCTGTCTGATATTAACGACGTTATTTGAACCTTTTATATTACCTGGTACCTCTTATTTTCTCAGTGTTATCATTCATTGTATTAGATTAGGATGATGTTATTAATGTTTTCGAAATATATTTTTAAACTTACATATCAAACATCTTTCCTTGAATACTTATTCCCATGTAAATCAATTTTACCTGGTACACTTGTATTTATCTTTACCTTTGACGATTGTTCAAATCCTATATTTTAATCTACACATAAGATATTTTATTTACACAATTATTGGTACATATATATATAATGAGTTTTTTTGAGTATCTTACAAACGTACACATATTTTCTCAAACGCACACACAAACACAAATACACACGCACAGAAATAATACAGCATATTTAAGGGTTGTTGAGCTTATTTCTTATCCAGTCCAAATATCTGTCCACTCTTGTATACACCCCGGGTACTCCTTCTAGTCCACACTTGTTTGAGCCAAACGACACGATTCCCACTTGGTAATAAACAGGAGGTCGATTCCGTGATTGGTCAATTAATATTAATGGTGAACCTCCGAACCCTGCACATGCGTCCTTGTTTAATTCACCACCAGCACACAGTTGATTACTTGAAATTGGAATCTTGGAGCTATAGATTCGAACACAGTCCGACGATGAAACGATTGGAATATCTATCACTTGCTGCTCGCTAGGGGTTTCTAGTTCAGGAAGAAAATAGCCATTATAAGCATTGAGATAATCCTTTATAAAAGTTGAGAAATTGATAACTAACTCTAATTAAAGGAGACGATTTTATCGAAACAATTTTATAAATAACTTTCAAAACGGTTTAAGTTTGTTTAAAATCCTCCCCATCTTTTTTTTTTCCTTTTTACGTAAGATCTTTTGAAGAAATTAAGTTAGCGTTCTAAAAAGTAAACATATTTTAAAAATACTTTTCATATATTTTTCACGTGTTTTCAAAACCTTCTCTAATATTTTCTTGCAACTAGTTGAAGCTATCTGTTCTGGAAATCACATAATTTAATACTGTAATTGCTCGAAGTGTCCTAAATACTACCATTAGAAACACTTTGTATTACCTTCTTTTTCATAAATAGAAATAGATAGATAGATAGATAGATAGATAGATAGATAGATAGATAGATAAATAGATAGATAGATAGATAGATAGATAAAATTAAATATAAATATTAAGAAAATTTGCCAGGATTTTCAGTTTCGACAGTGTTAATCCAAAATTGAGGGTGTAAGTAGAGTTATTCAATGTTTCTTTCATTTTTTGATCGTAAAAAAATTTAAGGTGAGGTTTGTGTTCGAGAATTTGGGGGACGACATTTCCCTCATTGGAAAGGTCTGTCAAAATCCCTGTAAATAAGCAGTATAAAACTAAATAAGATTGTCTCTAACAAATAATGTCTTAAATAGGAATAAACTCAATTTTTTTGTATTAGGTTATAAAAGTGGATACAAAAATCAATAAACGATGAAATTCTATGAAAATACAATACAATTAATGGAAAAGAATATCAAGAACCTCAAATACAGAAATCTGCAAGTAAAAAAAATCAGAAAAACAGTGGTGAGATTTGGAATTAAAACAACCAAAATTTTCCGAATCAATGTTGGGAAATACCTTTCAAACCATAAATCTTACTTCTCACAAAGAAAAGATTTTAAGAGTTGATGAAAATAAATGTCAACGCAATAATATTTACGTATGCGCAATGAGAAGAAATATCAATATTCGATTAAAGGAACATATAAGGGACATAACTAACTAACTCTATGGCTTACGGAACTCGCAAATTCATCGCCGCAGTAGCAAAGGTTTACAATTCGGTTCTATCCTGGGCAATATCAAGTTAGATTTTATCTTGAGCATCTACCTCTTGGAGGTCCCTTCTAATATTGTCACTCCAATAACGTCTGGTCTTCCCAACGATATCTTTCCCTCAGATTTACCAATAAGAATATAATCTTCATTTTTATCCCATTTAAGCTACATTGCATGCCCATCTAAGCCATCGTGATTTCATTATTCTTATGATATCGGGTATCTAAAGTTCATTATACAGTTTCCTCCATTCTCCAGTTATTTCGTCCCGTTTCGGCCCGTATATCTTTCTCAAAACCTTATTCTCAAACACACGAAATTTATGTTCATTTGCCAGAGACAACTGCAACCATAAAGTATTACCGACAAAATAACAGTTCTGTATATTTTCAGCTTAAAATTTCTTGATATTAATCGCGAGGCTTTAAGTTTCTGGACCGAATAGAAACATGAATTTCCCGATGATAAGCGACTTTTTATTTCTTCCGTGACCTCATTTTTGCTTGTTACATATGCCCCTAAGAATTTTAATTTATTTACTTTCTCTATGATCTCATTCCTTTTACTTAAGTTTATATTATATATATCCTCTTGTTATCATGTATTTTGTTTTGTTCACGTTCACCTGTAGACCTGTCTCCTCGCAAGCTTCTACTAACACATCAACGTTACTTTGTAGTACATCTATATCGTCCCCTAATAAATCTACATCACACGCGTATACGAATAGTTGATTCAAGGCATTAAATGTTAGGCCCTTTTTGTCCTCTTTTATTTTTAGAACCGCATATTCTAACGTAAAGGTAAACAGTAGTGGTGATAAGGCATCACCTTGTTTCAATCCGTTGCGAATCTTGAAACTATCTGAAATATTATTACCTATCCGTACTCTGTTTATGGGGTTGCTGAGACATACCATTACTAGCTGACCAAGTTCTTTCGGAATTCCAAATCGTACAGTTTTTCTCTTTTGATAAAGTCATATGCTTTCTTAAAATCTATGAACAATTGGTGAACCGTCCCAATGTATTCCCACTTCTTCTCTAATATTTGTCTCAAGACAAAAATATGGTCCAACTATTTTCTCTAAATCAACATTGGTGATCTCCAATTATTTCATTTACGTATGCGTATACACTTAGATATGTCAGCAGGATCTTTTTCAACTCTTTGTAACACGTTGGGAGTAGATGAATATGGTAAAATAGTATCAAGATTATCTAATCGTGTTATCACAGACTGTGAAACGATAGCTTTATTCCACGTAAGATAGTTTGACAGATTGAAAAGCCCCGAATAACTCTTTACAACTTCCCTCGTTGTCGTACCAGACAGTGAAGAACGTTGACAGCCAAGGTTCCCGTATTAATCGGAAGACTTATGGGCTGCCACCGATGGGACGACAACTGGTTTATAAGAGCGGCTAACAAAGAATAATAAATTACTCCTGAAGCACTCAACCATGCGCTAAAATAAAAATCAGAGTAAAGAACGGATCGTCAGTTTATTTAAACATTGATTTCAAACTATCGTGAAAACTTAGTCTCACCTTTGACCTTCTCGGTTACATTATAAACCTTGGTAAACTATACAACAACAATAACATTATAAATAAAAAAGACTTCATAAACATCTTTCCAAAAACATAATAGAATAAAACATTATTTCTTCCTGTCGTAATATAAAAATAACAAATATTCCTTTTATCTCCACTAATCAATGTCCAAGGTCATATTCAGTAATGCCATCTATTGACGACACTTGTAACTCAACTTGTTTAAACATTTCCGATAAATACCAATTTCCATAAAATGAAGTAGAAAATGATATTCTAACCATAATAACTTACAAAACACGTAACAAATAATTTCTTTTTACATATTTATAAATCTTCCCCGATATTTAACTAGTTAATTCTCTCAAATGTAAATCTGTTAGTGCATAATCTGTTTGCGCGGAGCAAGGTGTAGGAGACGTAACCACTACAACCGTGAAATCATAGAGCAAAAATTATGATACAACTATATATCGGATATAGAAAATAGTGTGTTGCATGTACGAGGGCAATCGTAATATACTAAACTGAAAAAAAAAAAGACTAGGTGGGTGTGTTGTGACAATTAATAAATATACTTCAAAATGTAACGATATTAAGTATCTGGCAACATTACTGACAGCTGAAAACCAGGTGATCATGAAATCCAGAGTGGTCTTGCAATGTAATAATAAATAAAATATTTATAGAAATGAGGATAATGTAAAATACTTCTGATTGTAATTTATCTAACCTAATTCCCCAATTCTCAATTAAAACGCTAAATATATTTTATTACAATAAAAATCGTAGAATAAGTTACTAAATTGAATGGATCGGAAGAAATATTATTTACATCCTTTTAAAACGAAAGTAATAAAACGTATTTGTAAATTCTTAGAAAACTCACCATCACTTCCAGGTACACTACCCCATCCAATAAGTTTCGCCCGTCGACCAATCAAATATTCATTAGTTCTAGGAAACAAACAAATTGGTTGTACAGAAACTGTAAAAAAACAAAGATAAATATCTTAGTTGCAACATCCTAAAACAAATTGTAAGTTAATAAAAGCAACATTTCTTTAAGAATATTTGCAGATCAATCGAATTTTTATTTAGGGTCTTTAGGCATCTAAGGCTCAGGCCTGGATTGGGATGGGTTAAGGATTCGGTAAGGTTTTGGCCAGGGCCTATGTTGAAGGTGCCATCCCGGCATTTGCCTGGTGTGACTGAGGAAAAACCATGGACAAACCTCAGTCAGGATGGTCGGCCACTAGGATCAAACCCAGGACCTCCCGAAAGCTACGCCAACGGTCTACCAGATCAATTGATAGAGCTAAATAATTACTAAATGTGTAGTCACTTAGCTAATATACGAATTACTACATACAAGTTTCATATAATGTTTCAGACATATTTTACGTACAAAGAGACAAAATAAAGAGACATATTTTACGTACAAAGTAAATTTGTTTATGTAAAATCATCCACTTCCTTTTAGAACTGAATATAAATAACTCAAGCGCACCAATTTCAACCAATAAAATTTACCAAAGATCTGCCCCATAATTTTAACAATGTAGCTGATAAAAAGTCGGTCTAGAAGCCCCTGATACGCCTGTTCGTAGTTAAGTGCGCGCAGTGCTGACCACACAGCCGTCACTTATCACTTAGGTGGACGCAGTTCCACCAAACGCAGACAGATGGCGTTGGGGCAGGCTCAGGGCCTATCGGCCTGTTACGCCAGTGGTTATTACTATTTTAGCTAATAAAAAAAAACTATTAAGTCAATTGTATTATTTTAAGTATTCTCAAATCAATTTCCATTTTTGTTAACACATGCCCAAACTAATCGAACATTCATTGGGGAAATTTCCGTTAGGCATTCAACTTCAGACATCTTCAAACCTGCAATTAGTGCCCCTCTGATGGAAATTTCCACTCTTTAAGCTGCATTTTGATCTTCTTAAGTAGAATCCCAAAGCTACAGGAACAGTATATAAACCGTAAGGAGAATCCTAAAGAACTGTCATCCCAAATCTTTCACATATTCAACAGTAGCCAAAGTTTTGTAAGCAGGAGTATTGCCATGGTGAACGAACCAAGAGTCCAGTCTTATGTTTAGTTGCAAGTTTCTGAAGGGTTCCATGAGCAGAGAAATACATTCACTGCTTCAGACAAACTAACGCGATGCAATTATGTGTTAGTTAACCGTACAATAGAAGACGTCTGTTCTACTGAAATAAGCAGAGACAAATTCCATGATCCTTCAAGACCGTACAAGATATATAGAACAGCCTTTGTATTTATTCTTTTTTTTTTTTTACTTGAAAGTCGTACATTAGTACTTAATACTAAATTGGGCAATATACTTTCTTTCTGATGACGTAAATTGATTTTCCTTAGGAAAGAAATAACGTTAGTAAAACAGAAGAGACAAATGGATGGTACGCTGTTGAAGTATCTCTTCACACAAAGCCACTTGACGTATTTACAGATTTTCCAGTAAGAAGATTTTATAGTTTTAGAAGTATTTTCCTTGTCTTTTGTGTATGTAATTGGCGTTGACAGTTGTATAGAATTACTTGTCTTTTTGTTTAATTAGCACACCTTATAATTTATTTGATGTTCTATGCAAACATATATACAAAATATCTTGGTGAACATTTTTACACGTATTTAAACTATAAGAACCATAAATGTTCATTTAGAGCCAAGTTTCTTTCAGATCTGAAGATCTTGGGGCAAGAGGAGCAGATAGTGGTTTGCTTTTGGATGATTTTTTATTTATATCGTAACGACGGAACCTACAGTTTTGTGTGGACTTCGAACCACTTATGTTCGCACTAGGGGCAAGACATCTGGATTACACGCCTACATGTGAGACCTGACTGGATGAATGATATTTTCTTATGGTTTCTCGTCAGTAACACTAAACAAGTGTTGGAATGTTATTAGGAAGTAAGACCAGGGAAGGTTGCTCAAAACGATACCTCTTACAAAATGATTCCTCATCTTTTTTTTTTCGCGCACTGAAGAAGCGTGGCAACATAATAAGCGTTTCACTCGGTGAAGGATTAATGTCGTGAGTGAGTGGGGGGGATTTGTAGTGCAACTTTTCGTTTTTCCGCAGTAAAATTTCAATTTTGAGGAGCGTTAATCTTATATTGACAGTGAAATAGTAAAAGCATTTCAGTGCGGTACCTTTAACCATATTGTAGGGATAAATAATCCTGGGATCATTTTGCCTTCACCTGTTTTATCCAGGAATAAGCCAGGAAAGAATGTAAATATTAAGAGGCCTCAGTACCCCCGCCAATTGTTTTTATTTTTAAAAATTCCGCGAAATAAAGAATAATACTGAAAATTTCAAAAGCCACCCCAATAATATGCATTAGCGCCTTCCAAATGAGCTAATTCAGATTTTGAAACAGTTTCATTTAGCCGAGAAATTTAAAGGTCCGTAAAGTGTGACGTAATAACCTAGGTGTTCAACAAAAATATTGAAATTGTGGGTTAGTTCACTCTTAAGCATTATTGGGGCCGCTTTCTAAAATATTATTGTTGCTCGTCATTGGTCCGTTATTTTATAAAAAATCTAAGAAAAGTGTGGACGTAGTGGCAAGTACTGAGGTCTCTCAAGGAACATCTGATAAATCGTCAATTATTATTTATTGAGCCCTTAGACATAGAGTTCACGAAGTTATTAAAATTATTGAAAGGAGATGAAATTATTTAATCGTCAAACCTAGTAGATTTTGTATTAATAATTTTCTGAACTTAATTAATAGTTTTTCTTTGTATTTCTCAGAAAAGTTTCGGCTTCCAAAAAAGTATGTTATATGTACACAGAAAATGCAACTTCCAGTGAGAAATATTCTTACGAAAAATATTTTTTTACTATAATTGTAAAGGAAAATCAGTGATACGTAAATTAAAATACTATAGGCGCTTAGCAAAAAAAAGGTGTGACTTCAATATTTCATATTTGTTGCAGTTTTTAAACAAATAATTGAAAATATTCGAGTATTTCCCTACTTATAAGAATGATATATATTTGTGCTTTTTTTGTTAATAGCCGAAATATTTTCGGGCTTGTTCCATAAAACTTTCTCTTCAGGTTTCAACTTCCAGGACTTAGAAAGTAAAATGAAAAAGGTAAACCCCGCATAAAAAGATCATTTAACCTCACGGTGTTTCCAAAATGATTCTTTGCTACATTTTGGTAAATTTCAGAATATATATCCTTAAATACTATCGATATCACTTTGATTTTTTCTAGAAAAGTATAGATCCAGTAAAATACAAAAGGCTTTCTTTATCTTTTCACATTCAACACCATCGCTGTAAAAGACCATCAAATTTAGAGGGAACATTTTCAGCCCCCCTTCCCTTACTTTTGCTTTCCTTTTTCCACGGACATAAGAAAAAGAGAAGTGGACATAGATCGGCTCACACATAAAATGTTATAAAGCACAGAAATCAAAAGTTTATAACAGATAAGAGTCACAGATTGAATATAGTCCGACTCAAAAACGAATAATTCAATTCAATACAACGTTTGTTCGTTTAATTTTTGCATATAGATAAAGTTGTTTAAAATACCTTTACAAAAATTCATGTTTAGAACGTATTCCACAATTTCGATTACTGAAAAGTTTAAAATTGAGAATAGAGTTAAACTTTCATTGAAAGTTTGTAATTTTAAAAAAATATCACATAGACTACTGTATACAATTATATTTTATTAACTATTTTTGTTTCATATGACAATACAATCTAAGATCGAGTTCACGTTTGGTTGCTTTAAGAGAAGAAAATCATTTAAATAAAAAAATTAAGCTTTAATTGCAATTCACTCCGAAGGGTATTTTCATAACGTAGTCTTGAGGTTTAAAAACAATCCATTTAGTATTCACAGTTCCTAACGACTGCATTTTATTGACTGTCTTTGCTCAATGCTTCTTGTTAAGAAAATGTAATAGGTAGGAATCGAAATGCGGACTGAGTTTTACCACTGAAGGAGACTAACAGATTCAAATGCTTAACTGAAGGTATTTCACCTCGAAAAGGTCAGTACGGAACCACCAGCCACTAATCTTTCAGTATTTATGACTTGTCTTTCACTAGTAACAGGCTAGCTTTTAATTTATTCTTCAAAATTTATTGTCGTTCCTACGAAGTGCCTGAAAAATGCATAAGTATTGCTTTTAAATCAATCAAGAGATGACACTTGTTAGTTATTTCTTGACAGAAATGATGATTCGTCCACGTTCCCTCGGATATTTTCGAAAACATACAACTTTTTTTTTTTTTTTTTTTTTTTTTTTTTTTTACCGGTGATAGAGAATTCAGTTCTTCGGAGTTCGTCACCATAGATAGCCACAAAATGCAGAAGAATGAATATGTTTCGTTGCTTCTAGTCACACAATTTCGTCAAAAATAGTATCACTTATACCACGAAGGAAGTTTTTGTCGAATTTTGTAGAGTAATAGTTATTAGCAGTGTTATTCAACACATCTTTTGCAGATTCTGATATTTAAAAAATAATAATATACAGATTATGTCGTGGAAGTAAATGAAACTTCTGCTGGAAGATTATAGGATTTAGGAAACGTCATAGAAAGCTTGTTTTCGTAAAGGTTCTTCTGCCAGTCGGTCAAACTTCCTTACTCCCGCCTAAAGCGAAAATTTCCTGGAGCAATAAGACTTTCAGATTTTACAACTTACTGTCTTCTTCCACGTTACCTTGAAAATATACACAAAATATTCCTTATTTAGAGAGATTCGAGCCTTCCTCTACCAGGCTAATAGGTTTTATTGATTTTATATTAAGGTTGATATGTCATGTAGCTTTTTTTTTTCTATCTGCTACGTATTTTGCAGTCGCCTGGTAGCAAATAGTAGCTTTTCCAGTTGCTTGGAAATATAAAGAATTAATTTCATTCTTGAAATATTGAATTTTGATTGTTCTTGCAATATCATGTTGCTTCTAACAATTAAATTGATGTTTTTGTTTAGGGTCTCACTGTTATCAGAGACAACAAACCAAAAGATAATGCTGTTAAAATAAATGAAAGGGGAAAAAAAAATTCAAAACCAAGGTGCTAAGAAAGTGTGATAATAAGGAAAGAGTGCGTGTACGCACTTAACGATTTTTTTAACACTATTTGAAACTTTACCGTTTCTGCTAGAAGACAATACGGAACACATGTCTGTAGCACGTATAGTTTACAGAAAATGAAACAAAAAATACGTACACTTGAGATGACTAATCGTCTAAGGGTACGCAATGCCTCGGACAAGAGTACGCAACTAACAGTAGCCACAAACAAAAGGTTCTTTTCGCTCATAGACGAAACGAGCTTCTCCACTTTGCACGCAATCTTTTTGAAAACCTTCAGGACAACCAGTACATAATGTTTCACCACTATCTACTGACATTTTGATAGGAATGTTAGATTAACCTGGTTTGAAGAAGTCCAAAATTCTTCCCACTATGTGTCAAGATGAATGAAACCTTGTTGTGCCTTGACAGCTGTTTCCTTTCACTCGTTACTCCACTACGCACACATAAGCGTAACATGCAAAACGCAATTAAAGTACATAATATACAACATAAGAAAACAAACATATAAGATGCACCAATCCTCAAGAAGTTATGTATTTCAGGGTTTGAATTCTTATCTTTACAAAGTATGCCTGATTATGAAAGGATATGCCATGTAACGTATGTACCTAAATCAATGTTCCAGAGTTTACAAGACCTCCCACGTTACAAATTCGAACAAATATTTTATGTCTGTCTTATGCGTGTCCTGTGCAAGTTCTTTAATTTATGTCATGTGCATTTTTTTCGTATCTTCACCATTTTTACGTAAATGTCGAAAAACTATCTCTAAGACGTCGGGTGGGCGCAATTTTTCAATATGTCGTGAAGGTCAGTATGTAGATTTTTAGTATGTTAAATTAGAGGGGTACGCACATGAACTGGAACCAAGAATTATTTTTGTTTGAATTAATTCCAGCAAAGGCCATTTGTCTCAACTCGACTATAGCATTAGAGTTGTGAAAAACTAAAAGTTTTTGTCGTAACTAATTCGCAGCCAATGAAACTCACCTGATAAGTTAACAGGTCGCGTTAGGAACAGCAAGGCTACATCATGTCTGAATATCTGTGGTTCATATCCTTCGTGTGGAACGACTCTCTGCACTGGAATATCTTGAACAGTATGAGCACAGAAGTCCTCGGAACAATCTGGATTGAGTTCGGAATCATATTCGCCCAATCGCACCAGAGAGCTATAAGAGAAACAAGTTTTCTTACAATTAATTATGGTTTAGATTCAAATGCGTTAATTTTAAAAATTACGTACAATTAACATAACTATAAATTATTACATAAGTCATCACTGAAATAATCGTTAACAGTATAGTAATCCCTATTTACCAACAAACTTAAAAGTTCATGTTCAAGTTTATTTATGTTTTCAATACTCTTTAGGTAATTCGGTAGTTTATACAATCTTGTACAAAATGAGAAAACGCTAGAATGAGTGGTTGCAAAATTTTGTCTTTCTGGGAAAATGTTTCTATTTTGTCTAGTATGATAATTGTGTATGTTTGTCGTATAAGTAAATAAGTGACTATTTTTCTTTGTAAATACTACGCTTTTATAAATATATAGACATGGAACTGTTAGGATTTTTTTGAGACAAAAACACATCTTTACATGATGGCCTAGGGCTGCTCATGTTAAAAATAAAATTCTTACAACCTTCTTTTGTAAATGTAAAGTATTTACGCTACCATGTGATGCACCCCAAAATATTATTCCAAAGCTAATAAGAGCATAGAATTTTGCGTAATATAATGAGATCGTACCTTGTGATCTGCACATGATGAAGCAGACACCATTCATTTATTTTATTATTATTATTTCTTTTATTAAGTTCGAGAATGTGGTTATCCCATTTTAGGTTTTTGTTTATTCCACAACTAACAATTTGCTTTTAGAAGTGTATTCCAGACTTAAAGAATTTACTATTATGGTTAAAAATGTAAAGATGGAAATATAGGATTTTTGATTTACCTACATTTATGTCCAGACTGTTTATTGAAGCTCACTCTATTAATTTCGCTGACTTTATGAACTGAGACAAATCATTGATATACAAAGAAATAATATAGGTCCTAAAATAGAACTCTGAGGAATACCCTTGTTAATTTCAGTCACTGACGAACGAAATGCTTCTCTCATTAATTGTCCTAGAGATTTGTACTATCTGCTTTCTATTACTCAAAACCAGTCATAAGATACACCTCTGATACCATGCTGATATATCGGTAGTTTCGTTAATAAAGTCAGGTAATGCACGTTGTTATCAAATGCCTTAGAAAAATTTACAAATATACCTATGGCCATGGTGGCTTTTATTTAAGGTATCTGAAACATTTTATGAAGTCGGACAATGCAGTATCTGAAAGTCACGTTGGCAAAGAGAAATCAACTTGTGTGTAAATAGAAAGTTATTTAAAGGTGTGAACATTGCGTATTCAAGTATTTTTGAAAAGACTGACAAGATAGAAATGGGACGATAATTCTGCATATCTGTAATACTTCCTTTCTTGTATAAGGGAATAATTTTAGCAAGTTTTAGCCTGCTTGGGAAAACTCCTGACTCACAAAAAGCTATTTATAAGATAACAAAACTGATCTCCATTTAAATGTATACACCTTTTAATAACAATAGACAGAAATTTATCCAGACCTGTTGAATTTGTATTAGATAGCTTCTGAATATGAGTGTATAACTCTTCCACTGTAACTGGAGTTGCTTATTTAGATACCTAATTCCACGTTGTACGGACACGGTTTACGAAAATGTAGCCGTGTTAAGAAAATTATTATTAAATACTTCTGCGATATCTTTGGGTTTAATGAGTACTCTATTGTCAATAATAGATACACAACGAATTGAATCTTTGACTTTTTGATTTATTAAATCCCACGTAGTTTTAATTTTATTGCTAGCACTATTAATTAAACGATCGTAGTAGCTCTTTTTTGCAGCTCGTACAACTTTTTTGTGTGTTTATTTTCTACAAACATTTATATAATCAAGTACCTTACTTGGCAAATGATTGGAATGTCGTTCTACTGAAATAGTTTCTGCTTGGAAATTTTGATCCCTAACCATAACCAGTCTTTATTCTTATTCTTTATTTTCAGAGAATGACAAGGAAAAGCTATATTAAAATAATCTAAAAAAGTTTTTATAAAAGATGTAAATTTTTCGTCTGTGTCTTTGAAACTATATATGTCAGACCAGGTCTCACGTGACAATAAATAACAAACATTGAATGTTCTCGAAAAGAAGGACCTACGAGTTATTATTCTGTGTTTAGTAGAAAATAATTTTTTATTCGTATCAATAGAAAACGAGTGCGCTTTGGTCTGAAAAGCCAAGCTCATGAGTTTTGAAACTAAAACAACTTTCGTTTCTCACATTTATAATTTAAATACCTTCATATATCTGGTGTAGTAAACAGTAATCCATTATTTTTGCATGACATTGAAGGCTTGACTTACCATAGTTAGAATGATCCAATTTAGGTCGCATATGCGCCGTTTTGTTCGATAACGTGTTGCCATTTGGAAGGTAATATCATGATATCTCTCTCATAGAAGCCCTTGTCCCTATTGGCAAAAAATTGAGACAGTCGATTTTCACAAGCCTCTCTTGAAGCGAATTTTTCACCAGCAAACGTGTTCGCCATGGACAGGAACAGATGGTAATCACTCGGTGCCAGGTCCGGACTATAAGGTGGATGCATAAGAACCTCCCAACCAAGCTCCCGGAGCTTCTGGCGAGTCACTATCGATATGTGTGGCCTGGCGTTGTCCTGGTGGAACACAATGCCTCTCCTATTGGCCAAAGCTGGCCGCTTCTGGGCGATTGCTGCCTTCAGACGGTCCAATTGTTGACAGTATAGTTCCGAGTTAAGGGTTTGGCCGTAGGGGAGCAGCTCATAGTAGATAATTCCCTGCCAATCCCACCAAACACACAGCAAAACCTTCCTGGCCGTCAATCCTGGCTTGGGTACCGTTTGCGCCGGCGCACCGCGCTTCGACCACGACCGTTTTCGCGTGTCGTTGTCGTAAGTGATCCACTTTTCATCACCAATCACCAGCCGCTTCAGAAATGGGTCGCTTTTGTTGCGATTCAGCAGCGATTCGCAGATGGAAATTCGGTCCATGAGGTTTTTTTGCGTTAAATCGTGTGGCACCCATACATCAAGCTTCTTTGTGTATCCAGCCTTATTCAAATGGTTCCACACGGTTTTTTGTGCAATGTTTAGCTCTTGGGCAATCGAAACAGTGCTTACATGACGGACGGACGCGACAATGTCCATGATTTTATCGAAATTTTCGACACGTGGCCTTCCAGTGCGTGGTACATCTTTGACGTCAAAATTACAGGAATGGAATTGACGAAACCAAAATTGAGCGTGATTGGCTGTTACAGTATCAGGACCATAAACACTATTCACATTTGCAGCCGCCTGGCTTGCGTTTTCGCCTTTATCGAAGAAAAACTGTAAAATATAGCGTATTTTCTCTTTGCTAGTGTCCATTTTGACGCGCGCTCACACAACACTGAGTCAACTCATCACAACTATCTGAACAGTGTTTATAGTACGCAATCTCATCGTTTGAACGCCATCTCGTTGAACCCGATCGGACTTATACAACGCGAGATACAGATCACTGAAGCCATCTATTGGCAAAATAATGGATTACTTTTTACTACACCAGATATATAGTACACTGTATTTTACATACAGTATGTTTGAGCACATGGGGTATGCTTTTTTTTCAGGCGGAGATAAGATATCAAACTGTTAAAACAACAATTAATCTTCTTGAAGCAGTTGCGATTTCATTCTTATAAAATTTGAACTTGTAATTTATCCCACTTTTAATTTGTGTAGAGCTGTTGTTACAGTTTCCATTTACTATTGTTCTAAGGTATTTGAATTTTTCAATAATTTCTTTTCTATAGAAGTTGGTTTTGGAGTTGTTTTTTTTGGAATAATAATTTTTACGATCAGTATTTTTTTGCTTTTAGATTATTAATTTTAATACTAAATTGCGTTTTATGTTTATTCCGGTTAAAATATCTTCTAGTTCATTTCAGAGAGTTTTCCATAAATATTGAGTCATCTGCATATCTAATATTATTGATAATTTTGTTCCTTAACTGAACACCTTTTTGATTGTTTAATAAATTTTGTATTTGTTTTCTACATAGATATTAAAAAACAACCGAGAAAAAATCAAAAGATTTAAAATCATGTTTACTAATATCATTGATTAATTATAACTTATAACTTTATATTTTAGAAAGTTTTGGAATCTTTCCTGTTATTTACCCGCCACTATTTTAGGATTTTAAATGTAACCTAAACTAACCTAACATATACTAATCTAACTGGTAAGGTAGCAACAAAGTCGTGGCGGGCAAATAGCAGGAAATGTTCAAGTTTTTGTCCTAGATTTTTAACTGCAAACATTTTGGATTACGTATTCAAAAGGAACTGGAGTAGGAAATCTGATCTGTGGTAAATCGCTTTATCGTGATGATCTAAGTAGGTGATTATTTCGGTGTTAGCACGGGATTTAAAAAACTTTCCATTAATTTGTGATCAAATTGTGCTTGCTTTTGTATTTGTTTTTATTTATTGATTAATTTAAAGGCTGAAGATTCTAATGTAGATCAGATCTAACCTGACCACAAATGTACGATAAAAATGAATTAATATGAGTATGATTATGAATACTTTGACTGAATATCTTCAACTTATTTAATTTCATTGAAATAATACAGTACTTGGGATCTTTTCTGTTATCCCAGAATCCTTTGGTCGAAAAGATGAGGTTAGGCAAAATGGTGTATTTATTAACGAGTTATGTAAACTAATCCAACTTCTGTAACAGAATTTTCTCAATTTGAACAGTAGTTCGCAGATATCAGTATCTAAACGGACCAGTCAAAGTAAAAAGTGACACGTTTTCATATAACACAAGAAATTTAAAAAGTCAGTTAATGTCACTTCTATAGCACAACACTTACCGTGCCTATAACACAAAGGACGCAAATATACAGGAAATAATTACTATATTATATTATTATAGATAATACGCTATTTAAATTAACCATCTATTTTGTATGGTTTACCTTAAATTTCAGCTTATGTAAAGTATATAATATATTACGTACCGTTGTGTACTTTGTGTAAATATGTATATTATTGGTTTACTTTGCTTGGCGTGTCTGATATCATAATTGTACTTATTTGTGCAAATAATGGTCTCCAAGACAAAATAAATAAATAAAAATAATGTAACTCGCTAACCTGTTTCAATACTCTTCCAATATACATTTAGACAGAACATAAATAAAAAAATAATAATAAAGTGTTTTAAACCTTCCTCCTAACGTAGTTCCTATTCCATTGATAGGTAAGACGTTAACAGTGAACGCAATTGAGCTGTTGTACATAATAAATTGTTTATCGTTACATATATTGAAACTGACATATATTGAGTTGTGCGATTATATGCATAATATATATGATGAAGGGATGAAAATAAAAGCAGAGAAAAACATGTTAACAGCACACACTTACAGACACAAATATTTAATGCATGTGTTGAATTTAAGATTTACAAAAGAAAAAGAGAGAAAAGTCTGCTTCTACTTACAGTCTATATCCCTCCGCTTTTGCCAGCGCACAGTGAGCTGCTGTTAGTACTACTCTTCGTGTGATGAGAGAGCCTCCGCACGCAAATTCGGTCAAGCCTGTTGCTAAATCTTTAACCAAAAATAAAACATTTCATTACTTCCTTCCTTTAAACGTAATTGCATTGCATGTATAATGATTGTTTGATTTGGCCATGTATTCTGTGGTATACACTACCAGTTAAAATTAAAATGTTTTGTGAGCATACCTATGAAAATTAGAAGCATTATATCTATTATACTTCAATGAGTAGGTTGAAAGTACTCCGATTCCCTTTCCACCTACTAGTAGACCCTTCAAGCAAAAGAAAATTTTCGAGAGAAAATTTTCTGACATTGTATCATAAAATGAAACTCATTCCTATCTAAATACAACGAGAACTAAAATTGGAACACTCTACTTTTGTTAAAAAAAAGCAACTCATTTTTGTATATCTTAACTGTTACTCTGTCTGGCTCTTAACTTATTAAAATAGTGAAGTGCTAGAGGATTTAATTATTAGATGTAAACAAATAAATTGAATAATAATAATAATAATAACAATGTACAAGTATTATTTATTTATTTACACATGGTTTCAGATACAACAGTTCTGCCATTTGACACTGAAACATTATCATTGATAACATTTACATCCAACACTTATAAAATTAACATTATTTACAAATAAAACAGCAATAAAAATATAAGACAAAATTATTTACATATTTCGTCTTAGCTGTTTTCGAAAGGTTAGTTCTGTGCTGAAAATGTCTATCTCTGGTGGTAGGTGATTATATTCAGAAACCATTCTGACGAACATAGAGCGTTTGACTATTTCTAATCTCGGTGCTGGGTATGTGAATATGTTGCTATTGCGCGTGGAATGGGTAGGAATGCGAAAGTTGAGCTCAGAAAGCAGCAGTTCAGATCGAACTCTACCACTGGATATTTTAAATAAGAATAACACGTCTACCTGATTTCGTCTTGAAGAGGGTGTTCGAATGTTTAAGATATTTAGAATGTATGTGCTACTTAGGGATCTAGTAGAAGGGACTCTGTATTTAACGATGGCGATGAAAAAGCTTAAGACAGAATTGAGACGCGTGTCAGGTGAGTAGAAGAAGCCATATTCCAAATGGGGAAGCAGTATTCCAATTTAGGTGAAATGAAAGCTTTGAAAAAGATACTAAGAGCAGAAATGCTTTGAATTTCAGTGAATCGGTATAGGAAAACAAGTAGTTTCATGGCACTGCTAGTTGTGGCTCTGATATGCTCAGCAAATATTAGTTTATCATCCAAAATTATACCCAGATCTTTTTTTCGAAAATTTACTTGCTTAATGCGAATACTGTCGATAAATAATCTGGAAAAGAAAAGATTTGGTTCTTTTTCAACGAAATTGTAAGAGTGGCGGACTTTTTTTCTAAGATCATATTCCAGGTATTACACCAATCAACTATTTCAGATATATCATGTTGAAGAAGGAGGGCGTCATTATCGGTTGTTACTTCCCTAAAGATCTTGCAATCATCTGCGAACAGATGAATATTATTGGAAGGTGAAGGTAAGTGAGATGGAAGACCATCAATATATAGAAGAAATAATAGTGGACCAAGAACACTTCCTTGTGGTCCACCGGATAACATAGAAACATATTTGGAAGAGGAATCAGGAAGAACTACACGCCTTTTACGATCAGAGAGATATTCTTTGAGAAAGGAAAGAAATTTCCCATGTATATTAAACCTATCGGATAATTTATAGAGAAGCATATTGATATTTACTTTATCAAAGGCTTTGGAAAAGTCCAAGTACGCCACGTCAAGTTGAGAGTTATCTGAAATAGACTAAATCGCACGCGTGAGCAATACGGACATATTAGTTAAACATGAGCTGTTAGGTTGAAAGCCGTGTTGAGCAGTATTTATGTATGGAGAGACAAATTTGTAAAGTCTATCTATTATTATCTTTTCACAGACTATCGACAAAGGGGAAATCAGAGAGATTGGTCTATAAGAGGAGACTTTAGTTTTATCACCTGACTTATGAATAGGGACTATATTAGCGTGCTTCCATAACGGGGAAATTACAGTTAAATGATGATGTAAGCATATATCTCTTTCATGCGATAAATTTGATGATACATATTTCCAAAATGTAAAGTTTTTAACTTGCCGTAGTAATTCAAACACGCTAGTGTTCAGCTGTTCACGATTGTTAAATAATTGTGAGTGCCGAAGTAACTAAAATTCAAGCAAAGGCGAAACAAATAAGTTGAATTTCGTTGCTAACTTGGGTACAGTTATAATTCGATTAGAATTTAGGGAAAGGAATTTAAGATTGTTTGAAAGTAGCTCTGGACGTTACCATGGCTATAGTGCCTACCATGGCGTTAGTCTTTTATAAAACTAGGGGGAAAAATTGCAAGTTTTTATTTGTCATCAGGGATAAACGGGATTAGTCAATTTTTCTAAAAAATATTATTTTTGAATTACTAAAATACGTTTTAAATAAACTGAACTTAAATCTTCATTTAATTATATTCATGTTGATTTTATCTTTATGTTATGTTTATGTACAGAAAAGTCCGAAAGATTTCCTCGTGTCTCAAAATTAGTAGATCCTTGAATCTAAACACGATTCTGACCAGAATTAGACTCATACAACCACCTCCCTTCAAAAATTGGAAAATGAAAATTAAAACTCCGCTGCAGACTTGTCCTATTTTTGATCCCAGCCTGCTCTTCCTGGGTACGATTACTCACAAGATGTGATCGTTCCGACACACCGGCAACTGTATTTTCTTCAATGTTATTTAACTTCTACGCTCTAACTTCTGTCCCACTTTATACGTTGTAGAAACCAAAATACTGCTAAATATCTACATCAGAAACCATCGTTACTCCTCCAACTCACAATTGCCTTATCTCCCCATACCCCAACAAGCGTCACATTACGGCCGAACTTTTGACGAAACCTTCCTTGTGAGTATTATGAAAATTCTTAACCTTGAATCACCTGCAAACACCCTTTCCGACAATCGTGAGTCGAGCCTAAACTATAAAACATTCCTATCAGTGTTGAATTCAGGCATACCCAAGGAGGGGTCTTTGGTCCCCCCCCCCCCACTAGAGATTTCCTTCTTCGTAATTGAGAGTTTACGAGGTGTACTCTGGAGACTTTTACGAGGAAGGTATCCTTGCACACTACGTAGGCCTATAACGTGTTTATTGCTCGGTTCATAATAGTTTTATTATATATCTCATATAAAATACCTGAGAAATCGTCTTATTCTTTCGGACACGTATAAAGCTGCTTTGATGTCCCTTCTTTTTAACATTGATTTTACTGAACACAACAGGCATAATCCCCAGTTACAGTGTACATATTCTCAAAATTTTCAAGATAATTGTTAATGATAAAATAAAATTGTTAAACACAAAAGAGAGCAGAAAATGAGAAGATTCCTAAATTCCTACATGAATATATAATAATCACAACAAAAAGATTTCAAAACTGCATTCGTAACGATATTTTTACAGATATAAGATTTATTTATGCCTTACTGACGTGATTAGAAGAAGTACTCATTCTCCATATCGGAGATTTCTGATTTTATTGATTTTTGTTCTCTAGCAGTAGAGGAAACCACGGTTCTCCATTTGTGTCGTTCGTGAAAGTACATGATAACTGTTTAAATGGTAGATCTAAATAGTCAATGTAATTCTGTACCAAGTTATAAAGAAAGAGACCATTTTGTTTTGTTTTCTTCTTTGTTCGAGCATCCAAATATTAACATTTCTGATCAAGTTAGATGATCATTTAAATGCAGGATAAAATTCAGTTTCCTTGCAAAGAAATACCTTAAAAACTACGATTAAATTATTTCGATTAGTGTAGAATGTGATTGAACATAGGGATTCCAAATTACAGACCCGTATTTTAGTTCTGAGCACAAATAACTAACATAATGTTATTAGCATCACGTCATTGCTAAAATTGTTACCTAACTATCCACATAGGTTTCCAGCAGCAAGATTTTAGCATCCAGCCTAGGTTTCTGAATGCTTCGTTGACTATAGTTTTGATATGTACTTCAAATGATAGTTTAGGTTCGAATATTTCTCCATAATCCATATCAGGCTTCTCTAGTATAAAATCCCAAACACAGTACGGAAGTCGGGGGAGAAAGAGAATGACAGAAGAAAGATGGAAAGGGAGTAAATTGAATGTCTGGAACTGAACAGAACAGAAAATAGTGTTGTGGTCATTATTTTACACTCATTGTTGTCGTTTCTTTTTTGTCTAGCCTACGATATAATAAAATGAAAAGCCAGAAAATCCCTCATTCGGTACGAATTTTCTTTACACTATTCTACTTCTTATGGACGAGGTAGAGCGATCAGTAGAGTGATCGCTTTCTAATCGAGAGTACCCGGTTCGATTTCCAATACAGGTCGTCCTGATTGGGTTTTTCCTGGCATCTTTCGGCCACATCAGGGAAACGGTACCTTGAATAAGGTCGGGAACTGATTCCTTCCAAAAAAAATCCTCCCTCTTGGTGTTATTATTGTTAATACCCAGTGTAAAATGGTGGAAATTGACTGCATTTGGAGATTAATAATTAATTAAGATGGACAAAGCCTATTTTTATCGAGTGAATTTCCGGTATATGACTGAATTCTGCAAAGGCCCATGAGTCTTGAGGTATCAATGATGATATACAGTACCGTGATTGTATTGTATATGTCAATGTTATATTTGCAATATTCATAGAATAATAATGAAGGAAACATGGAATTGAAAGATCGAAGACATATTTATGCTTTTACTAGAATGTTCTATGCACGCAAGTAACTTCTTTGTCTAGCATTTCCTTATTATACACGGTGGAAGAGAAAGAGATAGACACAGAGACAAGTTAGAAAGGAAAGGAAATATCTAAATCAGAGAATAATGGCAAAAGCAGACGACTTATCAGAACGAAATGCAATAGATCGAGGAGTGAGAGAGGCGGAGTTACAGTTAGGTCCACTTGACATGGAAGCATTTATGATAAGATAAATCTTAGCGTTAACAGTAATACCAGCGTGTGAAAGCAAGAAATCTACAATAGGGTAAGATTCTATGTATAAGTTCATAACATTTTTGCTTTCACACGGTGGCATTACTGCTAGCGCTAAAATCTATCGTAGCATAAAAGCTTCCGTGTCAAGCGGGTGTTAGGGAAAGAAAAACCAAATGCATTAGGTTTGCGGGTGATAAGGTTCTTCTTGCAGAAAATAAGACATTACTTAACAAGAAGCTGTGAGGAACATGGAATGAAAATAAACGTAAATGAAACGAAAGGGATCGGAACAAATCGAACCATAACAACATCAAAATTGAAAGAGAGAAAGTAGAACAGGTATTTGGGAAGTATTGTAAGAGGTTGTTTAAAAGGAACACGAGAATAGCAACAGAAAGAAAAAGCATTCGTTTAGTTGAAGAATCTTTTCTACGGCTCGATGAACAAAGAGTTAAGGAAGATATTGATTAAATATTTTGTATGGAGTATTGTGTTGTATGAAGCAGAAATGTGAACTCTACGAAGGAATAAAAAAACACAATTGGAAGCGTTTGAAATGTTGGCATGGATAAGAATAAAAAAAATCAACATGACACAGAAGATGTGTAATGAGGAAATACTGATAAGACTAAGCCAGATACGAACAAGACTGGAAACAATAAAGAACGGGAAAAGAAACCGATTAGGACATTGGTTGCGAAGAGATTCTATAGTAAAGCATGGAATAGAAAGAATGGTTGAGAGGAAAAGAAGAGGACTCTTATGCTGAGACAAAAAGGAAGACACAATATTGAAATGAATGGAGAGAGCTTAGCTTGTCTTCAAGAAAATGCCACCATCAACTGAACAGTGAAATAAAAGTAATAAACACAAATTCTCGGCAATTAGAAGAGACACTTGGCTACCAATTACATCACAAAGTGAGATAAACAACACAGTCTCAAAGAATTGTCTATGATGAAAACTTTAGAAAATAGGCCTAGTAGTTCAGTAAGCACACTTTATTTTATTTTATAGGAGTACAGTTGATTTCCATATACGTTCCGTGGAGATTGTAAGAATATAGTTTATCACATAATATTATTTTAGTATAAAAATTTAACATCAACATATTGATATTAATATTTGAACACTGCTAGATCCTGAGCAATTACTTTGATCATGAACTAACAAGAGATTCTACTTACAACATGATACGTTTCCACGAGCTCTTCCATAATGAGTTCTGTCCATATATCCAAGATTTATATTATTAACGAAAATTAAACTTTGATTTCTGAAGAACTTTATCTTAACTTATATTATTACTTGTTCTTTCTCGGAGTTTCCAGAAAATGTCGACTTTCTGATAATGGTATCAGTGGTATATTTTCAAACGAAAGATCACTCAAGAATAACAAAAGCAGAAGTAAACACTAGAAAACTTGATAGACAGAGAGAGAAGAGAAGATGTAAACTGGAATGTCAGAGGCTTCCTTAAGAATGAAAAGAAAGAGGAAAGAAAGACATGAGAATCAAGATACTGAAAACGTTGAAATTTAGAAACAGAACAAATGAATATTTGAAGAAAGAATAAGAGTAGAAAAAGACATGTAAAATTGGAACAGTTTGGCAGATAGAAAGATCATTTAGAACTAATCTTGTCTCTTTCGAAGGGTTTCAGTGGACGAGTTAGAAAATTTTGTCAAAAGGCATAATGTAATATTTGAAATAGAAGATTATTTTAAGCAACATTGTTACGATGATTGTTAGCGATTAATGGCTAACTTAGTGGACAAAACAAGATAAATTAGGAAAATTTCTGTTGTCGAATGGGAATACTTTAAGGACATGGATGACAATCGGAAGAAATTTACAATAGAAGAGATTTAGAAAAAAAGAGATTGAACAGAGTCAGTATATTTTCGAGAAGCTTATCATTTTGAGAGAAGCAGAAAATGAGCATCACCTTATATCAATGAATATGTCTTACACTTACTTTTAAATCCAATTCTAACGGCCCATGGATGAGCTCCGAGACCCCCTCTCCACTGAGTACGAAAATTCATCAATTGAGAAATTCCACAAGTGTTGCCACCTCGTGGTGGTGGTGGTGGATTCAAGCCTCCTCCTCCTCCAGACGGTGGGAGCTGTTGTGGATTGCGGCCAGTTCCAGGACAACATACCAACGGTCTCACTCCGTCGTATCCACATGTCAATTCCCTTAATTTTCGAGGTGCGAGGCAGCTTCTATCTAGAAGATCGTACATCACCCTGCAGTCCGCCAGAGGAATGCACCGCGTATCGTACGAACATAGAGATTCATCGATGTTAGTGTCTGTACCTGATCTATATGCTGCTGCTGCTGAAATAGATAAAAAAAAAACGTTAAATAGATAAAAAAATACTCTACTTAGTGAAATTAAGAAATTAATATATGTAACAAGAATAAATAGCAGTGACAGCCGAGTATGAAATAGGTGATAGATAAACTAGTAGTACACCGGCTGCCCATATTACATATGTGATGCTTTCGCTATTCATCCACAGATGGAAGTAGTAAACATTAATTAAAAATTGACGCAAATATTAACAACAGAAATAATGCACCTAATACATCACAACTACCACACAAAACACGTGCACTCACGCACACACACACACACTCTCTCTCTACTTTAGAATATCATTGTAATAAAAATAACAATAAGATAAAAAGAGATAAGAAAAAGGTTCTAGTGATGTATATAAAAACCTGAAGCAAACCTTGCTCGATTTACTGCCTGGTGAGACATCTAATTAGTAAACAGTTTCTCAACACTTTTCCGGTATTGAGTGAGGAAGACTGTTCCAAAGATTACAAGAGGAGACTGTGAAAGATTTAGCGAAAAAGTTTGACTTATGCCGTGGAATTGAAAGAAGTTCAAAGTTTTGCGAGATCTCGTGTTAAATTTATGAATATCACATAATTTCTGAAAGCATAAGAAAAGATAGACAGGATCATTGTTTTTGAGCACTTTTTATAGGAGCATAAGTTTGTGGGACTTACGGCGATCATGTAAGCGGAGCCATCCTAACTTATTAAAGTAAGGCGAAAGATGATCCAAGTATCTTAGGTCAAAGATAAAACGAACGCAACCATTTTGGACATGTTGCAGTCGTCTGGCTAGCTCATTCGTAAGGTCAGAGTAAACTACATCACCATAGTACAGGTGTGATAGTACTAACATCCTAGATAGAGATATTTGAACCGGCATTGGTAACAATGTTTTTTTAAGCGACGTAATGAGTACCAAGATTCAAAAGCTCTGATATTTGTATGGTTAACATAATCTTTCCAAGATAAGTTATGATCCAATCTTAAAACAAGATCTTTGATTGTGCGCTGCAACAATATTGGGGTGTTAAGGGGGGTAACGTTTCACAGTTAATACTGCCACAAATATACCTGGAAGCTAAGAGCATAGCTTGGGATTTTCTTGGGTTGACATAGATATATACATAGAATGTTCAAAAGGTGATGGTCAAAAATTAAAGGATGAACTGAAGACAGGTAGAAGAAAATATTTTTTGATTTTTTTTTTTAAAGTGCGTAGTGTTGGTAATAGAGGCTCACACATGTTGTGAGGTATAATCAGAAATGGCGTAATATGTCTAGAGATTTAAAATTACCGGATAACTTTATTATCATAAACAGTGTTCGATTTGTTGCAAATTACGAAGGGATCCTAAAGCTAGTTGTTGCTGGTAAGTTTCAACATACTACCGATTTGGGTAGAAATACAAAGATTTTATCCCTGGTTGGGATGATACTAGGTTTCAGCAACCGGAGATGAAATCCTTAGAGACAAGGGAAAAATCCCCACATCCCTCCCCGACAAATCAAACACTGTATACTGGACATGAAGCGTATATGATTCTGAAAATATTTTTTACATTTCCATTATAAAGATAGGTTACTACGACATTACGAGTTTTCAAGATAGTACGATAGAAACGTTTTTAAATGCTTGAAAATATTCTCTACGGAAAGAAAATATTTTTTAGAATACGATAAACGTTTTATAACATTGATGGAAATACCTTAACTATTACCTATCATATGTTGAGAAAACGTTTAAATGTATCAAAATTTAAGGTCAAAGTTCAGATATTAAAATAATGGACACAAGTACGTAATATGTAAATTTACACTCATGATTTTAAGATAAGTCAGTTGATTAAATTTTTACAAGTAAAATTAATGTATTAATAAAAAAATATGACATCCCTGTTAATACGCATGAAATAAATTACGTAGATGCACAACACACGTAATTAGTGTTTGTTAGTCGAAACGATAAATGATGCGGAAAAATAGTTCTTGGTTCTATAACTAATCAATTGTTCTGAAAAATTCTGCATGATTGTAGTAGCATGCGAATGATGTATTCAGTGTTTCTGTCAGAAGATTTCTTTCGGGAGGGGGGGGGGGGTCCTCACGAAAATTATAATAATGTATATTAACTTCAATATACGAAAACATAAAATATCAATAATGTTACTTAACAATATGTCGTACTTCCTTAGTTGACCTCAAAATAACATGAACAATGTTTATACAATGTGCTATTATATACGTATTTTAGTATACGTATGAGTAATACAATTGTTGGGACTAATTCTTTCGAGGGTGCGGTTGAACATAAACATTGAAGTATTGTAACATAAACTCCTAATGTGAAAGTATTGGTTAGTATCACAAGATCAGAGGTTCTGATTGCAAAAAAAATGTTCAATTTCGAAAACTTAAAGTGCCAAGAAATGAAAGTATTGAGCCTTGATAAAAATATGTAATCGAGAAAAAAATGTTATCTCAGAATAAGAACAGAGTCAAGATTACTGCCGATTATTTATGAGAGATTATTTATGCACATTCTGTATATTACATTTAAAAATTAAATTTTCGGAGATTTAAAAAAAAAATCTTCTTAGACGTGGTTGCAGACAAAATTGGAACCATGAGGTTTTATTTTATTTGAGGAAAATCTACAACATGTCTTCTGCAGTAATTAATTCTCAGTGCTTGTCTCCTTCTTCGGGAACTTCTGGGTAATCATGGCGTCTGTCAGCTAGCGCTGAAGAAATTATATGTGAAATTATAAACTAATCCTCAGTTATTTAGACTCTACATCAAAATTTAATATTTAATAGTGACTCGAAATAAAATGATATATAATTTCGAATGAAATTCATATAAATAGTGAAATTTGAAGTGATATTTACATCAGTTAAGAAGTATTGTGATAGTTGTTGAATGAATGGATGGTGACCATGACGACTGACTGTTTGACTCTTTTATATATCAAACCCTATTATTAATTATTTTTATTAAATACTATATAATATTAATTACTTTAATGACAGTATATCCCTATGGTTCGACTTAATATTAACCGCGGTTAATTAAAATAGGCAAACAAGCCTTCTTCTTCTTCCTCAACTTTTTCGTCTTCATCATGACATTTTGGCGGCAAGAAAAGTTGTAGTGTTGTGAGAATAGTTTGAGCTCCTCTCGAAAACACACAAATTACGTGCTATTTTCCGAAGGAGTAGAATATTTTCCACTGTACTGTATGGTGCCAATAAATGTATCAAATTTGTATAATTTCCTTTTTTCCAGCCTATCCCCTCTCCTTCATTAACTCGAATAAACGTGAGGTCACTATATATATATATGTGTGTGTGTGTGTGTGTGAACACGTGAACTTCGCTCTCTTCCTCTCTACTTGAAAAAGTGTGAATACACGAAATATAGTGACTTTTTTTTTATGTGTACATGTGAATATGTGTGATCTAATGCGTTAGTAAGCTGTAAGTAATCCTTTTCTCTTCTTCATTTGTCTTAAATTTACCTTAAATTGCCTTCCCGGTTTTCCTTTGTACTAGTTATGTAGATAGATAGTGTCTGAGAGGACCCGCACACCTCTTCTAAAATAAAGAGAATAAGATCGAATGGTGATATTTGCAACTTCCAGTGCTAACCGGAAGTGACCTATCTAGACCGGAAGTTGAGTTTTCCAAATAGAACTTGGTAGTTTTTAAATCAAATTCTGATTCTACGTCAAAAATTAAGAAACTTTAGTCTGAAACGTTTTTGCATAAAATGCCTCCATTGACTGTGAAATCAGTTTGAAAATGGTCTCTGAGTATTTACAGTTCATCTCCCCGATACTTCCTGTCATTTCAAGGTCTATGGAGGCACTTGCTGCAAAAAAAAAAAAAAAAGTTTCAGACAAAAGTTTCTTTGTTTTTGATGTCGAATCAGAATCTGATATAAAAATTAACATGTGTCCTTTAAAAATTTCAATTTCTAGTCTGGATTGGTCACTTCCGGTCAGTACCGAAAGTTGCAAATATCATCATTCGATAGAGAATACCCGATTCAGTTATCTCAATTTCATTATTTTCGTTCTTGAGATTGAAAAAAATTCAATCTGCAAGAAAAAAAAATCAATCTGCACCTAAAAAATAGAAGGTTCGGGGAGTAACCCATTAATTTTACTAAACAAACAACGAGAAGTCCAAAAATCACATCCATTCTTTCCTCCGATGTGTTGTTTAGCTTCCAGAGCAAGAAAAAGTCTAAGGGTCAGTTCTACAATCGACCGCTAAACTTCTAGTCAGCGCTAAGTTAAGGTCAAGTCTCATTTTGCATACTCTCATTGGTCAAAATCAGATTTGGCCTCAACTTAGCGTTGACTAGACGTTTAGCGGTCGATTGTAGAACTGACGCTAAGAAAATATTCAAGGGAGTATGTGCTATGGCACTAACCTACTACGAGTTAGTTCATTCATTTCAATCGAAAAGAATGTCTTTCTCCCGGTGACGTTCCTCTTTATTTTAGAAGGGATGTATGGGTGCTCTCAGACACCTCTCTCTCTCTCTCTCTCTCTCTCTCTCTCTCTCGGTAGCGCGCTCGACTTCAGTGCGAGCGGTCCCGGGTTCGATTCCCGGTGGGGGCTCAAAAATTTCGGTGTTGACCCAGCATCGTGAGGACAACTGGGGAGCTGCTGTGAATAA
>JAGDQP010004703.1:0-39498 GCA_022664845.1 Lepisma saccharinum | reverse complement strand
GTTTAAGTCCCGTTTACATCCATGGGACGTATAGTTATAATTAATCCTTCGTATAACTATACGAAGGATTAATTATAACTATACGTCCCATGGATGTAAACGGGACTTAAACAGGACATCCTACGGACGTCCCGATATCCTGCCAGGAGATCCGTCAGATATCCCTGGGACGTCATTTTGCTATGTGGGTTACAGGGAGGAAACGTTATAGAGATGTTTTGACGAACATTTTCTGTATAAAACGCATTCAAAGTACCAATAGTGGATGTTAATTGATAATACAATAGAATAGGCAAAATGTATGGATACAAGCACGTACATAGCCGAGAGAAGCTTTCGAGGTTGACAGACAGCCATAGAATGGAGCTTTAACGATAAATAGTAATCAGCAAATTATTTTGAATAGCTGAAACACTTAAAACACCTTATTTTCCTGTCTATAATAAGCTCTCTTGTATTACACACGCCCCGAAGATTAAAAGTATTTCTTTTTCTGGAAAACTAAAGAAGTAATATGACTATGTTGGTTGAAGTCCGAAATGCGTTCTGTTTCTCTATTTCCATATTCTTCCATACATTTTTCTGCTTGTAGTTTACAATTTGCAGTATATGAATGTCTCTTGTGTTTGTTATAACTGAAATAAGATCTATCATTTAATGTTACTGGGACAGTCTGAACTCTGCAAATTGAACATAAGATCGTTAATGTTTTTTTTTAACATATTGCCACTTTTTTCGTAGGGTCCTCCTACGTTATACACATAGAAGAATACACGTCAAAAAGTAGCATTTTTCTCCACGGGGCCCACGTAATGCTGCATGTGGGCCTGCATGAAATTAAAAAATTAGCAAAAACATGAGAAGTCCGAAAATGCACTATTTTTAATATACTGGCACCTTTGTTGATCATCGCGGTTAGTTCTACCTGGTGGACGAACTAGTTTATTCAAAAAAAGTGAAAGGGTTTCAAAATATAAGCACTAGAACACATAAGTAATGCACAACAATTAAAAACTCCGATATTTACTGTTTTCTTCAATTTCGCTTCCGGGATTTCCCATAAAAGAGATTGAAAGCGTCAAGTCGACCTCCCCGCTTTAAACAACTTACCCGTTTTGGGCCTCCCTTCTTGTAATAGATGAGACGACCTGTGGCCTAAATATGCTGTAACAGCCATAAATATAAAATGCCAATAAAGCATTCCAACAAGTTTAGAATATCTGTCAGTAATATATTTTGCAAAGTATGATTACATATACATAGGCTGAAGTTGCAAATAGACTGGTGTGAAATTCCTTCTTACATAAGTGTTTCTCTTTCGTTAGTGATGTATGTAGAAGAAGAAGAAAACACAATGTTTATTATTTAACAAGCTTATTAAACCGTGTTCAGACAGATGAACAATTACACGTATGCTTCGCTGAACATTATATTTTCCTAGGAAGATGGAGGAGGGGGGGGGGAAGACTAAACAGAAGCATTTCCGTGTTTGCTTCTGAGCATCTGGCAGAAATACATTTAATGCTCATTAAACCAAGAAACAAAACACGCTAGCTAACATTTAAATCAAATCCGTGGGAAGGTCAAATTCTTCTTATTTTAACGCTCATTTTACTTTGAAACAATTTATTTTATAAAAAGAGATAGAGAAGCGACTTAGAATTTTAAATGAAGCGATATTAGAATGATTCATCCTGCTATCTTTGCACATTGTTTTGAAGAATTTCTGACGGACGAGAGGGGTAGGCAGGAGCTTTGAAAGCGGATGTAAGTGTCCTAGAAGCTAAAAAAAAATCTTTGGAAAAGCGCAACTACAACAATTAATTCTGTTTATATCCGTATTAAGTCCAAGGACATTATGATGTGAATGAAACTTCAAAATGTGCTCGTGGCACGCATACGTGTTTGTTAAATTTGTGCAACAAAAACGCGAGTAAGCATTATTAGCTGTACTTAACTCTACTGGAGTGATCGACTAATACCGGTATATAAAGTTAGGCGCAAGAAGGAATATTTATTAATTTGAAACAATCAAACACAATTCAACTTATAACTGTAAGTTTGGTCTTCTTACGGTTCCATTAAAAGTGGTTAAACTAGATTAACTGTTCTCTCTTGTATCTAGCTTCAGATTATTATTATGTGTGTGTTTTTTAAAAATGAAATCGAGAACTCCAATGTGATAATTAGAGCTCATTGGTAAGCACACATTCCTACAAATTATTGCTAAATTTTTAATGATTTATCTTGAATTTATTTATGACCTTTAGGCATCTCAGACCGGTGTAGAATAGGGAAAAGAGTGTTGAAAGGCAGTTTACCAGGGCCTAGGTTCTAGGTACCATCCCGGCTTTTGCCTGGTGTTATTGAAGAAATAAATAATAACTTGTATAATAATAAATGTATTTAAAGCGTGTCAGAACAGAAAAAGGTTAAGCGCTAACTAAAAAATAGAGGTACTAAAGAATGGACGGACAAAAAACTATTTATTACAAATCTGATGAAAAGTTTGAACCGATACTGTCAAGACATCGACAGTGACGTATAACGCCTTTCCATTATGCCAAATGTATTTCATCCAAAATGATACTTAGGTCCTCTTGATGTGACACCCTTCATGTGCTAACTCACAGGCATGAAAAAAGGCATGAGTTCTGTGGTAAACGTATAATTAATTCGTTGTCGTCTCATTCTGAGTTCTTCAATAACAATGAATGAGTTACTGCTGGCAAAACAAAACACGAATGCGTTAAATTTACAGATAATATGACTCTTGTAGGGAATTAAACAAGAATTCTAAATCAGCTTAAAGAAAACTATGAGGAAACATGAACGTAAAGAAAACGGAGGAAATGGTAGTTTAAACAAATAAAATCAAAGCGAACACAGTAAAGGACGGTGGTTGTTTTCTCTGAGTTTTGACCTCTTGAAGTAGGATTTAGTCAGGGACGTATTTAGAGGGATTTCGAATCCTCCCCATAATTCAGATATTTATGTAAAATTAGTATAATTTTGGGTGTAATTGCATACATTTTATGTAAATTTCATACCTAGAAAACCTCGGACACCCTGAACCCAGTGGACCCCGAAACCAACTTCTGAAAATGTGCCTGGACTGGGTACTTGCTTAGAAGCAATATAGACTTAAGCTATACAACGTATAAGGTAATCGAATAATAGATGAACGTCTTATTTCAGAAAGGATAAGCTACTCCCAGAAACATTTTAGATTTTTTTTTTAAATATTAAAGACACTCACCAAAATTGAGGTTTTATGACACTCCAAGGGATATACATACTTCTTGTAAGTCCATCCATGTTTAATTTGGTGTGTAGTTTGAAGCAAGGATCAATAATACATAATATTCATCACATATGTAGGATGCTTTTTTCTTTATTTTTGAGGTTCACGAACTAAACAACGCGTGCAATTATTTTATTCTTGGTCAGTAATTTGAGTTTGATTTCTACATATCTGCTATTTTTTTTTTCTAAAACAGAAAAAAGAATGTCAAAGGAAAAGATGTGATGCTTGCAGTTCCTTTGTCCAATCGAGGTTGCGATACCGTGAAAGATTGGACCTTTAATTCCTGTAATGCAACCCGAAGACTCCAGGTTCTCTGAATTGCAGATTATGAACTACCTCAGTTCTTCCTTCCCGAATCACCTCCATTTCACTTTCACATACATCTTCACTCCATTCCCTGCACTTGAAGGGTGAGGCCAAAGTATTGAAACACACTGCCCGGTAAGTCAAAACCTGATAGAGAGTGTGAGACCAAATGTTGGGTATCGGGGGACTTTACGTGATGGGGAGACGGGTACCATGGTAGCCATCTTAAAAGCCGCCATTTTGAATTTAGATCGAGAATTTTAAATAGAAAGGGGGTCATATGGTACATCATTTTACGCTAGCTCGTTTCCCGAAATTCAAATGTGAAGTCACTTTTCACCCACGTTTATTTGTTTAGGAGATTAGGAACCTGAAAGTTGGGATCTGGACAAAGTTAATGGTCTGTCATTCTGTCGTTTCAGGTGATTGAGGATGGTGCTAACTCTCCACAAAGGGATCGAGATTATGCTCGTAAGTGGTTGTCGCATCACCACGATGATTGAAGCTAAGTTCGACGCGTGTCATCTGGAGAGAGTATACGTACGCATATCACACGCAACCGTGTTCAAGACATCGAAGACATTTGAGGAGAAGGGATTTGTGCACAACAGGGAACGCAGTGGACGACCAAGGATCCTTACCGATAAGAACACACCAATAGCACTTGTGGCAGCCATTCTGAAGGTTATGGCGGCAAATTTGAATTTCAGCAAATAATTGCAGCCTTAAAAACGTAATGGCGAGTAAAAATTACATAGAAATTTTGAAAATATATGGTGAAGTTTAAACCTAGAAAATAAAACAAATTAAAAAGATAAATGAGTCTGTATCACTTTAAAATTAATATAGTTACGCAAAAATCATTGAACGATGAAATAATTGGTAAAATTTGTATGTGGGAAAAAATACATTAAAATATGTATTTAATTATAAATGTACCAAAATATGTAAAAATATATACAGGCTTACAAATGATGACAAGTACTGTTTGTCCACAAATATGCATGCGAATACATTTAATCATATTTAATTAAATAATTATGGGGGGGGGCCTATTTATTATAAACGGTATACAAGAGTATCCTGCGATTTATGCAATCCCACTTTTGAAAACTCGACTATAATATCTTTCAAACATTCTTCAAATTAATAAAAATATTCCAAACCTAACTTGTCCCCCCCTTCCCCTTCAGAGCGGTAATCGCCGCCTCTGGATCTATCTATGTGATTTTGAATTCACAAAAACCTAAACATTATAGTCTAAAACTAATTATAATCTTTAACGAATTAGAAATTCTTTCACCATTTTTGATGCATTTGCTTACATCAGATTTTTTTTTTTTTAAAGTAGTAAATAATATATCCAGAGCAATAACAACTATAAATATTCTATCCGGTATTTGTGCCCCAAATATGAACAGATGATGGATCTCATTGTTTCCCACTGAATGCAATTGGTGTTATCGTTCTAAGAAAGAAATCTACCGTTTAAAATGGATTTCAAAACTCTTGTGCCCGCGTCGGGGATTTAATTCGAAACTTGTTAGTTTCAAGGCGACCAACATTACCACTCAGTTGACGAGAACACATGTGTAACGATAATTTCAGTTCCAGTTTAATGCCAGCGCGTGGCGCCGTGGCTTAGTTGGTTAAAGCGCCTGTCTAGTAAACAGGAGATCGAGGGTTCGAATCCCTCCGGTGCCTGTCAATTACTTTTTTTTCCTTTCCTCAAGCTGCAGTTGCCTTGGTAATAGAAAATCTTGAGTTCGCGTTCAGCGGACGGTCATTATGACATGTTTTATCCCCTGGATATTTCCTAAGTTATACCAGGCCAATGCCGGGATGGTAGCTTCAAACGAGTTCGTGGCCATCTTGCTTCGCACATTCCTCTCCACTGATGTCATTTTTACTTAGACCAATAATCAAATCGAATTAGTAAATATGTGATATTTTTGTACGTTTCGTGGCAAAATTTAATTGTATCTAAAATTCATGTATCAATAAGAAAATCATAAATTCCATAGAGTTTCATTGTTATACTATTTCTTCTGCATACACACCGAATGTACCGATCGTGTAACTCTGAATGCAGGCTATCCATATAAGCGAGACACTCAGGTATCTTCTTTTAAGGTCGTCTGAGCTTCAAGGCTATAATAAACCTCATTCATTCACGTCAGTTTTGAAGTAGAAAAAAAATATGCATTTTCCGGATATAACATTGAGTTGACAGCAGATGGACACAGAGTATAGTATATATGAGTAACAGTATATATGAGTGTGTGCGTATGTATACTTTGTTTCAAAAGTCATGCAATTGCAACTTTTTATAATTATTGCTAAAAGTACAGTAAATAGTTGGCGGCTTTAGATCAGATTAAGGACAGTCACGGACAGGTACAAGTCGATCTTCTTGTTGGCCATCGTGACTGATGTTTTCCAGATGTTTCGTCAGTTTCACTAGGAAAATACAGGAGGCGGGGTACTTACAGTAAAGCATCTGCCGCTAGATTCTTTAGACCTTTCCCGAGAAGAGTGGCACTGTGGGACGTCATCTCTCAGAACTGACAGGTTTGGGCCATACGTGCACCATAAAAGGAAATTAATTAATAACATTGCTGTAAGTTATTGGTGATTTCTGTGAAGGTACTTTTCAACGTGGAGGCACGACAATGCTTTGTGTATATATATTCTTTAGTGGTGTCATTTGTATTGATGTTGTTACACTTGTACACCACGAGGCCGACCAGTTAGCCATGTGATCTGAGGCGTTAGGCCAGCGACTCGAAGGTCACGGATTCAAATCCCGTCAGGGGCATGGGTGTTTGTGAATTTTTAACGAGCATTGCTCTCATATAACGTGACAAGCCGAAATCAAAGTTACTAAAATGACGAAAATAAAATTAAGTTTATCGAAGTTTTAAATTTTTATCGTATGCCATAACATTCTTACCATTAGTGATTTTCGGTTAGTTTACCGCACATTATTGTTTTAAGATTGATCCCTCACTATCACAGGAAAAAGACTACACAGGTGTATTAAAAGTAATTTACTATATAACATTATAATCCTAATGTGTACTTTTGTAAAGAATAAAAATACATATTCGTGTTAAGTAAAGATTGAAGCATGTATAGAGTATTTAAAATATAGAATACAAACTTTTAGAGTAGCAAGCTCTCATAAAAAGATAAGGAAATAATCTTAGTCATTGTGGGTCGGAGAAAGCTTTGTTTTGAAGGAAATGCACCTGAAAAATATTGGTAATAATATTTCTTCTGAACTAGGTTATCCACTAAGCAAGATCTATAAGATCTAAGAGGGAAACAACCTGATGCGTGATCATAGAGGAATACATAGAGAGAGCGACAGAAAGGGACAAACATTCGATACCAATCCACTAGATGGGATCCAGACCGTCAAGATCGGTTCTATGTCCAATTGCATTTCTCAATCACCTTCGATTGCACAACCCAATAATTAAAAACATACTACTCCGGATTGAACTTGCGTCTTGTTGAATAACAGCGATTTCTAAATTTAACCAAGTTTATTGTTCATTATTAAGGTATATTGCAGCAAGAGTAAATTAAAATTAATGTAAGATTTTTTGGCATTTAGTACATTAAGTAGGTTTATGTATGATTGTTTCTTCGTCATTCCTTGGTATGATAATATGAACATAGGGAATTTACTTCACAAAATACCAGCCAATCTGTTGAACTTTTGTTAAAGTTGATGTAGAGCATGTTAGCTCCGTCCATATGATTCCTCAGTTTCAGTGGCTTCAAAAATCAAAGTAAAGTGAATAATTTCATTTCTCTGGTCATTTTCTTTCAGATAAATTCTTGCTAGACACAAATTATATTATCTAAACTCGATTTAAAAACATAGCAACTCTGCATAAATGTTAATTATCGGGAGACTAGTTTAAGTTCTTAGACAGAATTCAATTATAATGCAAATTCGCTTCTCCAGATGACTCTAACGCATCTCATATAAAAAAATGTCTGATTTCTTGACGATACTTTGGATCTTCAACCTAATTTTACTGTTCTTCCAATACTTCAAACTTCTACCTGGCTACACTCTTCTGTTACTCATCACATAACGTTTCGCAGTGTGATTTTGCAATTTGTATATGTTTACTCCCGGTTGATTTTCCTGGAGCGAGCTTATTTCCAGGCGAAAAATTATTATTAGTCGAAGCTTATATTTCGATGAACATCAATTATTTTAGTCTTTGACTCTACACATCTTATCAATATGTAGTTGTATGCTCATTCATAGAGGGTTATATTTGCTGTTTATGACTTCTATAATCCGCTAATAGAGGAAAGAAATACGGATGGTTCAGTTAATACAAATTACTATAATCCTGTTACATGGAAATATGATAAAAATGCCATTGTTGATTTTGTTTTAATTTTTTAAACAATGCTTCTTTCCTTTATAGCTCTCAGTCCTTTCTTAAATTATATATATATATTCCTTTGCGTTGACAAGTTTATTTAACTTGTGTTTTCTGTATATTCATGTAATGTTTTTATTTAGTACAATTCTTGTTAATGAGAAGAAAAAAGAGCAACTGGAATACGCAGGGGATGCGTTCTCTTTTAATGGTGCAGAACAGACACTATTTTTATATTTCAATATGGATTTAAGTTCAGTCACGCGTAGTGGTATTTAAATTTTCATTCCTAGATGACCGTCCCAGTAAGTACACCCTAAACATTTTTTGTTTAGTCATCTCATATGTTGTATATCAGATATGCACCACCAAAGAAATATCTAGTTATGCCACTAGGGTGATAAACACAATTTATTAACAGTAGTTAAGACAATAAAACTCATTTCAAAGTTTCTAACACACTAAATCGAAAGAACGGAATTTTCACTCTTCTTAGAGCGGAAGGACGGATCACTCTTTTCAGAGCAGAATTTTCAATAGAAAAGAGTGGTTTTCAACGAAATGCTCTGGCTTTGAATGGAAAATGTGCTCTTTCTTGATGGAATTCCGATGCTTTTTGATGTAATTTATTCTTCAAACTGTAAAGAGCGATCTTTTTAGAGTGATTCAGAATGCATCATGGCGACTAGTCAAGTTTGTTCTCCGCAATTTGTTACTGCAGGCAAAGGTTATCAAAAGACAAAGTGATACTGTAAAACTTATCGAGTGGAAACAAATGGAGCGGAATTCCGCTCTTTGAATGTAGTGCGCAAAAGTACATCTTTCTTAATGATGCTAGTGTTTCCAAAAATTTCGGACTCGCAGACCATGAAAAAGATAAGTGGTTCTCAAGCATTTCTCTTTTGCGGCGCATCTCAGACTCTGATCCACATATTTTTTAGCTAGCGTGGTTCAGTCATCTTCCAGACCGCCTAATCAACGTTCGTAGACTATCAATAGTCTTCAGACTACATCTAGAAAAAAAATAGTCTAAGCCCAGCACAAGTTCGGAGGATGACGCCCTGGGAAAGCACATCTTTCGTGGAAAGAGATGAGAAAGTTCGCGCTTAGGCATCTTTTCTAACGCAGGTACTAATCCGGCATTGATGACTAGACTAACATGGAGAGGTCCTGAGCTGGGAAGTGAAGTTTGGGGTCAGATATCGCTCGCTGGTAGTTTACGTGTCAAGCGTATAAAGATAGAATACTAGGGCGCACTATTTGGTACGTTTTTAAATATCAAGGGGACAAAGTTCGAATAGCAGCACCTTATATATCTTAATCTTAAAGTTCTCTTGGTCTTCAGCTGGCCGGATAGCAGAAGCAGTAACATGCTGACTGACTTCACGAGCTAGAGGTTGCAAGTTTGAATCCTGGTATATGCATTTCTCTATTTTTTCATGCATTGTAATAAAAAAAATGAAAATGAAGGGAAAATATAATTATGAAACAATTTATTACTGGTATTCGAAAAGTACTCCTGTTGTGCGGATTTTAAATTATTTATTTTTAGAAAAGTAATTGGATTGGGCTACGATGTTCGCCTGCCAATCAAAAAGAGAACAGCTGTTCCGTAATACAAAAGATTTCTTTTGCTAGTACTTTCGCGTGAAAAATTGTTATCTTTCCCCATTTACCATTTTTTATGGCATATACCACACATATCTGAAAATATAAATATGCGAGATAATGGCTGCTAGGGAGGAACGGCCGTCTGGCAGCTAGGAGCAGGGATTCCACCAAGATTTTAAGTTGGGTGAGGGGTGTAAAGTCAAAATTAGGAGGGCATAAGTGGAGTTTTGCACGATTTCTATCGATTTTTGACCACAATAATTTTAAAGTTGGGCGTGTTGTCAAGAATTTGGAGGAAGGTAACACCCTCTACAGAGGGGTCTAGCAGAATCCCTGGCTAGCAGAATTTTAAGGCATAAAAGGTGCTTCGCATATTTTGACCCTTGATATTTCGAAATTGGCCAAATAGTGCGCCCTATTATTATTTTACTATCTTTACACTTGAAGAGTAAACTAGCACCAAACGAAGTTGGATTATGAACTTCAGTTCCCAGGTCGGAACCCTTTCTTTTAAGAAGAAGAATTGAAAATATCAGTGAGAATATCTGACATAAGCCGCTCGTTTTCATAATTACACACTCCTAAAGAAATTAATTCTTATTCATCGTATATTCACAAGGAGCGCACAGTACAGGTGTTTTAAAATTCAAACTGTGGCAATCCATCTACTTTCTGCGATAACCATTCATAACAAACCGGAAGTTTTGCTTCTCTCTCTATGCCTCGATTCTCCAGGTTCCGCCTACATGCATTATCAATCTGTACAATGTCGTCCCGTTTACATTTGGTTTTAAAGTTTCAACAGGATGTGTATCGTTATTACCTTCTCTTTACTTTAGTTAAGTATCGACCGATATCAAAAACACATGATTTGCGATTTCGATTCATGTTGTTATCCGATATTCATCAATATCGAGTGGTAAACACTTTTGTCCATATTGATGACGATCGATGTCGATATTTATCCCTATCGGAAAGCATGCTTTTTCTTTCTTTGAAACAATATCGACCAGTGTCGATCGATATTACGCAATGACATCTTCATTTCTCTAAACTTAATACTTTAACCTGCAAAGGTTCTTTTTAAAACGTTTTCTGGTTGAAGTACAACTCGTTTCTTAAGTTTCAAGAATGGCATTGAATGCCGAAATATCGCACCACCCCAATGTCAATTGACGTTTATTAGAACGGCCAACTATGATCGATATCTGCGTTATTGGTCCAGCATTGGGCCGACATTGGCCCGATATCTTGTGCTGCTTGGGGAATGTTTCGATTATCAAGAAAAATCTTATTTCTTCGCCAGGGCTTGAAGTTTGATTTATTTTGATGATCCTTAAACATAACTTTGAATTCACAGAAACCTAAACATTGTATTCTAGAACTAATTATAAGTTTTAATTTCGTATCATCTCACTAAAAACTCGTGTAGACGATACTGGTCTCTTCCACTGCAAAAAGGCTAAAACTAATATAACGATGAAGTTACCAATCTGGAGAATATATACTGCCTACAATGAAATGTGTAGGAATTGCATTGAATCTGATATATGTAACATGTCTTACAAAGCATATAAAGATGTAATAAAAGTGTCTGTAAACCAATATTGTAAATATCGACACATTAATTAGGCTATAAATCCTGTTGTGTTGACAATAAATAAATAAATAAATAATGAATTGGAACAAAATTCTTTGCAATATGTTTGTCTACGTTATTCTTTAAAGCATGTAACTAAATAATATATCCAGCCAGAGCAATGACAATGATTTGTATGAATATTCTGCCCGAATACAGATTTGTGCCTTGAAAGTGAACAGTTGCTATTGCTTTCTACCTATTTATTTAGATTATTGAATGCAAATAATCTTATCGTTCTAACGAGGGAATCTGCTATTTTAACTTTTGAGTCGATTTCCAAACACTTGTGTCTTAACAACCAGGGATGGAATTCGCGTTCTCCTAATTTCAAGGCAATGAGTGCAAACATTCAGCTTGCGAGGACCGAAGTATGAAGTAAATTGTAATTCCAGTTGGAGGCAACCATGAGCACGTGGCGCTGTGGCTTAGTTGGTTAAAGCGCCTGTCTAGTAAACAGGAGATCGAGGGTTCGAATCCCTCCAGTGCCTAATACCATTATTAGTTTTTTATTTTAACATTCTTTTCTTTAGTTCACAATGGTTCGTGGTGTCCTCAAATCTTGCAATGTTAACTCAGTTCCCGATGTCATACAATGATGAAATTTTGCGCAGCGGCTTAAGTCGGGTAACAATACAATATTCCATTGTTACTTTCATATATTTACATATTTTAAAAGCATATTTTTTTTTTCTATATGGATTACTTTATCCTAAAATAAATACTAGACAGCAACGATCTGTCGTTTGACCAGCTAGTTGCAGAACACTTTAAAATTTAGGTCACAAAACATTAGTTTGAGAAAAGGTATCCGAACACCGAAATAACTCGAAATAATAATAATAAACTTTTTAAAGACATACTTTTCTTAAACTATTCTTACTAAAAAGTAAAAAATAATTTTGTTTATGCATGACTAAATAGAAAAGCATGGGATGCGCCAATTGAAGAAATGATAAAGTGACTGTATATGAGAGCGCTCCCCATGCGTTTCTTTTTAGTCATGCATAAACAAAATTATTTTTTTACTTTTTAGTAAGAATTGTTGAAGAGAAGTATGCCTTTAAAAAGTTTTCTTGGAATTATTTTTTTATTCACCAAAAGGCCATGACTCAGTTAGTACAGTGCACTGGATTCACAGTAGTAAGGTCTCGGGTTCGCGGCCGGTCATCCTAACTGAAGTTTTTCACATATATTCCTTCCTTACAGTGCATGGTTGATAACTTCAAGTAGCTCCTGACCAAGTTCCTTCTTACATCCCTCTCCCTTGACATCACTTTTGAATGAAAGTGTAAGTTGACTGATATTAATAAACAATTCAAATCAAATGAGATAACATTTTTAATTCTTTCGTAGCAAATGTAATCATATTCGTATTTAAATTCATGTATCAATAAAGGAAGGAAGTCATAGCTCCGCAGAGTTTTACTGCTGCTATTTCTTCTGCATACACACCGAATGTACCGATCCTGTACTTCTGAATGCAGGATTTCCGTTTTAGTGAGACATTCAGGTTGGGTTCCAAGGTCTCGGAGGTCAACTGCACTATGTCACTGTCTTGCCAAACTCGACTTCAGTACATAGTTTTATATAATTGAGCATGATCGTCCTGCAGACATACACAAATACCTCATTTTGTCTTGTCGAAGAATTGGTAATTGTTAACAAAACACTGTCTCACACACACAAATTGAAAGCGAGTGCTCAAAATGAACAAATCTATGAATAATGAGTTTGAGTTCTGCGAAAAGTGACGTAGTGTAATTTACCTCCGAGGTACAGATTTATATACTGTATATGATAAATCAAATTCATTCACATCAGTTTTGAAGTAGAAAATAAAAAGAATTTCCCGGATATTACGTTGCATCGAGAGACAAAGAAAGCAACAGGAATGAAAGATACAGTATATGTGGATCTACGAATGTGTAGGTGTGTTCGTGCGTTTTGTTTTCAAAAGTCATGCCACCTATAATTATTGTTAAAAGTACATAAAATGGTTGGTGGACTTAGGATCAGTTTAGCAACGATCGCAGGTTGAAATTGATCTGCTTGCTGGACATAATGACTAATGTTTCCCAGGTGTTGACTAAGTTTCACCTGGAAAATATTGGGAGTGTACCTATACTAAGGCCCTAGTCGCTAGATTCTCCAATCCTTTCTCGAAGGTAGCGTTCGTCGAGGGACGTCATGACAGGTTTAGGCTATAGCTGCCTACCCTGTCCATAAATGTAAATCAAATAATAACATTACAATAAATATTTAAATTTTCACAATTTCTGTGAAGGAACTTTTGGACTGCGAAGCACGGCCATATTTTATGCATATTCTGTAGTGATTCCTATTCATGTTGTTACATTCGTAGTCTATATCATGGCATTGTTATTGCCAAAAGGTGGGGTCAATTTGTTGCATACAATTATTTTTAGACTGATTCTGGGTGAGAGAAAGCTTTGTTTTATTTATTAATAAAGAAAAAAGAAAATCCACCTAGAAAATTGTAAAATCCTCGTCAATATTCCTCCGGAACTAGGCTTTTCCCTAAACCAAATCTAACTCTACACTGTTGATATCATTAGAGAGATACGGTATTAGATAGAAGGAATTTCCATTCTAGGACTGTACGATTTCCAAATTTCAAACTTATAATTCCTCGCGGCCTTACCACGCAGTGGGTCAACAGCCCTCTGCTATTCACCACACTGAAACCCTATTTTAGCCTTTCTTTATACTTACAATTTTTAGATGTTTGCTGTAGTCTTCTTCTGTTCAAGTCACTATTACCTTCGTTTTATTACATTTATCGTTAAGCATTCATGTTCTTCACAACTAGGTCTTCCAAATACATGTTAATTGATTTGTCGCTCATCTGCAATTGTAATTATTTTTACTCGTTTTTAGGACCCTAATACTCCGTTCTCAACTCAGTTTTCTTTTACGGTCTATAGAATCAGTATAAAAACCCCTTCGGAATAAAGAGAAGAGTGACGAAAGAATTCTACTCATAAAAGGAGTGATATCCATTTTGCGAGTGATTTTCTTTGCGTCACTATGGCGAAAGTGTTTCCTTTGTAATAAAATTAAGAGATTTAGTATCCTTCCTTATCACTCCTTTTATGAGTAGAATTCTTGCGTCAATCTTCTCTTAACTCCGAAGGGTTTTTATACTGATATCACTTATTTTGTAAGGCTACATATTAAAAAGAAGTGCATAGTCTTGATACAAAAGGTCGATTTTGGACCATGGAAGGCTCTGTATCTCGAAAACGGTAACTCTTATAAGAAAAATAAGCTTCGATTTACCCCAACTTGTTGGGATCCGCAATTGACCCCCTAAACCCCGCGGTACCAACCATTTGGGGCTAAAACAAAAAGACAGACAGAATGAGAGACACACCTTTCTATCATTTGTGACAATTTTGTGATCCGGTTAAAAAAAAAAGTCGTAACTTTTGAACCCCTTCACCGATTTTGACGTGTGATACACCGTTTGAAAGGTATTAAAGCGTAGATTAAGATTCCGCAAGTTTCGGCCGCCTATATGGTCTGGGGTCAGTGCTATCATCAGAAATTATAATTTTTATTTTTTTCTTGGCACCGCCGCGCCCTAGGGAGTTCCGGGGAGGTCCTACCGATCCATTTTTTTCTGTGTCTTAGTATGGCAAAGAGCTTTCAAATGCAAGTTCAAGCATCAAAATCGGGCTTACAGTTCACTAGATACGAAATCAGCTGTACACATTGGAGTGTCGCTAACAGACTCATTTGTCAGTGTCACTCGAAGACTTGCCGTTCTTCATGATCTCTGCAAAACTCTACTTATACCTCCCAATTACCTAGCCGCCGTAGCTCAGTGGTATTGCATTGGCGTAGCGTTCGGGAGGTCGTAGGTTCGATCTCAGCGGCCGGCCATCCTGACTGAGGTTTATCCAGGGGTTTCCTCAGTCACACTAGGCAAATACCGGGATGGCACCTCTAACATAGGCCCTGGCCGACACCTTTCCGAATTCTTTCCCCTCCCCTATCGCGACCTGAGCCTCAGATCAAAGGCCATAAATAAAATTCAAACTCAAAAACCTCCCAATTGTAGCCTTACACCCCCAAACCGAAAATCCTGTGAGAATCCCTGCCCATTCTAATGTGGAAATTGAAGCTAAAACATTTCTTCATGGTAATTTCTTAATTGTATGTATGTCATTGGTTTTGCCCTAAGTTTATGCTGTAGACTTGGGGCTCATTTTCAAGACCGCTTGCATGGCTTGCGATTATGGTGAGTAGTCAATTGAAACACGTGGTGTTTCGTGCTGTAGTTTTATTACGTGTTGTAAGACGTGTTTCAATTGGTAATTCACCCAAATCGCAAGAAAAACAAGCGGGCTTGAAAATGAGCCCTTATTCTTTGTGCTTGTTTCTTTCGCTTTTCTGTACAAATTGCATTCCTTTAAATATATTACATACCTTTTGCCAATCTGGAAAGTTGCATGTGATGCATAGCCCTTCTATAACGTTCTTATACAAACAGGGTTCGTGTTATTTCCTGTTGCTGTTTTCTAGGTTTTTTAAACGTTACAAACCTGAGCGGATAATGGCTTTTCTGTGACAATAAATAACAGGAACAACGTATCAAGGCTACTATTGTCCAAGGACACGAAATGATGTGGCAAAAACATTGCATGTGCAAACAGCACTCAGCAATAAGGAGAATCCTTTCGAGTTTTTTTGAATTTTGAATTTATTTATGACCTTTTATAAATGTGTCATACCATGGGTGTCAACATCAACATTAGTAAACTATAAAGATAAAGTTCATTGTATTTGGCGGTAACAGCATCCAATTATTAATTGGACCAGCGGGCTTTAAAATTACATGTTCTGCATATTGTATCACTGTAAAATTAATTTCGGGAAGGATCTAAGACGTTAAATTATCCATGAACAGAAAAATGAAGCCGGAATAGATCTGCACTTGAAGTTTCGAAACGACAGTAGTCTAAAAGTACCAATAGCTGGCACGCTTATTTTAATTGTTTCTTTTTTGTTGCAGCAGTAAATTTGGCTACCTTTCCTCTCCCACCACATGAGAGGGTAGTTCTTCGTGTGACGCTAGCTCAGAAACGAGTCTGTTAGCGGCACCCACATATATATAGCTAATTTCGTATCTAGCGAACTATAAGTCATATTTTGATGCTTGAACTTGCATTTGAAAGCTCTTTCTCATACTAAAACACAGAAGAAGAAAAATGGGTCGGTAGGATCTCCCTGGGACCCCTAGGGCGGTTCGAAAGAAAATCAAAATATTACATTTCTGATTATAATTTGCGGAATCGTAATCTACGCTTCAATATCTTTCAAACGGTGTATAACACGTCAAAATCGGTGAATGGGTTCAAAGTTATGACTTTTTTTTTATCCGCATCACAATTTTCACAGAAGATCGAAAGGTGTGTCTCTCATTCTGTGTGTCTGTTGGCTTTAGCCCCAAATGGTTGGTACCAGGTAGCGATGAGCACAAGAGTCTTGGTCTTGCATGCAAAACCAAGACCAAGACCAAGACCAAAACCAAGACCAAGACCAAGACCAAGACCAAGACCAAGACCAAGACCAAGACCAAGACCAAAACCAAAACCAAAACCAAGACCAAGACCAAGGGATGCAAAACCAAGACCATACCTGCAAGACTCGCGCACGACCAAGACCAACCTGCAAGACTTGCACACGCACTATTTGAATATTTCTAAAACGTGGAAAGGAAGGGGTAAACATCATATCTTTCACCTGAATTTCTTTGGCTTCTGTAAAAATACCACTGGAGTGAAGATGTTACCAGTTATGAAAACCGTGTGAGTGGATCTGAGAATCATGCCGCTGTTACTGTAGCATGCTAAACTAAACTTACACTGTACACTACTGTACACTAAACTTACAATAGAAGGAAAAAGTTTCTGTTAAGGGCCGAGTAAAGCCAAGATCTCCGACAAGAGATGGCAGCACTATCTCTGTATATGTTTAATTTATTTTTATCGTTGCACGAAATTTCAATGCTACTCCTACAAATTCAATCCTAGAGAGTTCAAACTTTCAGAGAAGAAAGTTCATAAGTAATTCAAGAGTTCTGCCTGTGCCGATTTTTCATTTTCTTTCTTGTTCATTGTTGTTAGAGCTTCATTGTTATAGGCATAACAACAATTAAACGATTTCAACAATAAACAAGATAGAAAATGAAAAATCGGCACGGATAGAACTCTTGAATTACTTATGAACTTTCTTCCCTTGAAGTCTGAACTCTCTAGGATTGAATTTGTAGGAGCAACATTGAAATTTCGTGCAACGATAAAAATACATTAGACACATACGGAGATAATGCTGCCATCTCTTGTCGGTGATCTTGGCTTTATATTCCCCTTAAATATAATTTGGATAAAGGGCAAATGGAATTCTGATGTCCTGGTTTTTCTGATGTTAGGTTTGTCGTGGTATGATCTATTGGTTCAGATAAAGGTGGATTATGGTCCGTTCGGAGTCTGTATTGATTTGTGTAACCAAGTCTTTGTGTTTGTTCTAAGCTACTAGTCGATTTTTTAAAATGTCTGTTGATATGTGTTACTGAAAACTGAGTTCTGTTTTATATGTTATGCTACGGAGAATTGAGTCTGAATAAAACAACAGTTTTTGCAGTACACTTGGTAATTGTTTGTCACTTGTAGATAAAGTCGGGAGGAATATTACTAGATATGGGCTATAGTTTTGGATGCAACGCAAAAGTTACTTTAGAGTAAGCTAGAGGTAACAGGCGAGTGGGCTTGTATTAAGCACAGAAATGCTTCAAATTCAGCAGGTTGACTTTGATACATTTGTTCAACAGAAAAGTATTGGTCCACAAACTCGTATTTTTCCCGAGCGGCCATTGGTAGAGCGTTGGCGCCGCACTCGGAAGGCCCGTGGATGGAACCCCGCGACCGACCATCCTGGCTGAGGTTTTCTAGAGCTTTCCTCAGTTCCACCAGGCGAATGCTGGGATGGTACCTTAACTCAAAGCCCTGGCCTCTAACTTTCTCATATGAGACCGCGCCTCATGTTTTTCTTCTTAGTCATGCATAAACATTATTTTTAACTTTTAGTACGAATTGTTTAAGAAAAATGTGCCTTTAAAAAGTTTTCCAATATTTTTTTTAGTAGGCAGTTTTACAAAATAAGTTATATCAGTACTAAAAACCCTTCGGGGTAAAGGGAAGAGTGACGCAAGTCACAAAAGAAGTGATATCCATTTTGTGAGTGACTTTCTTTGTGTCACAATGGCGGAAGGATACTAATTCTCTTAATATTATAACAAAGGAAACACTTTCGCTATAGTGACACAAAGAAAGTCACTCGCAAATTGGATATCACTTCTTTTGTGAGTAGAATTCTTGCGTCACTCTTCCCTTTACCCCGAAGGGTTTTTTGTACTGATAGAAATAACAAGCGCTTAAGTTAATCAGATAATTCCTAATGTGATTTTTGAAAAGAGAAATAACGAAAAGAGTATTTTGCGATACAAAATTAGGAGCCCTGAAGAGGGTATATCTGGTAGCCCTAGACATAAGTCGTTTTCGAATGTTTCTTGGTAAATGAAACAATAAAAATTTTCTAAGTATATTTGTTCTTCAAGCCGAGGAGGGGGACAGCACCATGGCCTTAATCCGGGGAAATTCTCAGGAAACCTTGGGTGAATTGTACCCTATCCTTTTGTGACTAAAACAGTCAGGTTTGACGCTCAATTGCGAAACCAGCGCTCTACCAACGGAGCTACTAACATTTCGTGAAATCTGAAAGTTATATAGGCCTAATTGCAAATTTTACTTCAAATTATGGAATTCAATATTTCGGTAATAGTATACGATTCATCTATTGATGGATGGACGGACGGACGGACGGACAACCTCCCTCGGTGAACACATGCTCGAGGAGAACGAGTCAGGAAAGATAACAAGTATGCGGAAGCTTTTATTCTAGGAATGATCCAAGGGTATTTTTGTAAACAACTTAACATCTCAGAATATCCATCATCAATAAAATTCGAAAGTGCACCATCTTCCTTGGCCCAAATTTCTAGAGTCAGTGATCTCCAGACTACAGCGAAAGGGTGAATGGACATGGTGTGATAATGACAATTGTCTGACAGATGGTTTACTAGAACTGTTGGTTCACAATACTATCTTTAGACAAAAACAAAAGTTACGGGTAAAGATTGTAGAAACATAATCTTCACGCTTCGGGTCTCCATCATGGAAAGATCACAACAATATCAGCATATCTGTGAATCTATAATGAAGAAAAAAATCTCAAGGCCACTTTATAGTGAGATAAGGATCAATTATGCCTGCCTTTCTTTTTATTCCGCTTAATTGAGGCGAGAACTAGGTGAATGATGAACCTGTTAGTTTTTCGGAACAACCACTGCACGGGGAGTGGCTCTGCCGTGTCTCACAGATTTATAAATAGAGGAAGTTTATATTTCTTTTGTCGTTCATTGTTTCATGAAGTAATCGCTGTCAAGGCCAACACTGAATGGAGCAAGACGGGTGGAAAGGAAAAATAAAACTTCACACACCCGTTACAATTTAATGACAGTTCTGGGTGAAGGATCGTGTGAAAATAAGACAGAAAGAAAGATGAAATTGAGAAGTTGCTTGAAAAATTGTAAAATTGAGCATGACAAACTTTCCAAAGCAGACAAGGATGCCTCATAATAACTGTACGCAAGGTCAACTTTCTTATAAAGTGTGGCTTCTGTTTTTTTCTGGATTGTTGTGCTCTTTGTTTGTGTTTAGTATTAATACATCACTGAAGTATTTTCCCTACCAGGCCACGCTTTCTGTGCGCGTGGTCACTGGTTCAAATCCAGCCCGGATGCATTGAACGGGGTGGTTTGGCTTTGGACACTTTACCAAAAACTGTAGGTCCCGTCTTTAGAAGCTCACCGGCTCGTTTAGGATGTTAATAGCAATTCACTCACCCTACCAGGCCAGTAGCCAGGGAATTTTGATGTGTAGTAAGATGTAAAAGTATTTAAAAGACCACTTTTAGTGAAATATAAGCTTCCGTTGCATATTTCCTTGTCCTAAACTATTTAATTCCCCATTCCAATAATGCGCCCAAGTTGTTTTTTTAGAGAGGGGGGGGGGGAAGAGAAAGAAAGAGAGTTTTGAATTGGTCTAGTAACACTTCTAGGGAAGAATTCAATTAATTTCAACCAGCTAAGTGATGATAGCACCAGGAGCGTATGCTATGGGCTAGCGAGGCTACCACCGAAGCCTCAGCTTGTGAACGAATTGTAATCTGCACGAGCAATATTAATTTACATGAAAGTGAGGCAGCCCATACAGAAAATGTTCGCAAAATGAATCGATCAGAGTTCTGGCTAAATATGGGGCGGGGAAGATAGAATTGACCGGTGTAGAGATTAGCATGGGGATTTATTTTTGATAAGTATGAATATACTTTAATAAAATTAATTGTAGATTGTCAGTAAATCAAGACAATCTCTGTACAACCTGATACAGTAACGAAAAAATACTATTCGTGTTCAAACGTATTATGATTAACTTGTTTAAAAGAGTCTTACTTTTTAGCGCATCATATTAATGGGATTAAACTAACTAATTAGCTTCAAACTTGATATGCTTACATAGCACTCTAACGTCAAAGTTTCGATTACATTAGAAGGTAAAACTATTTACGTTTCGATGGTTACGAGGCCAATTTTCAGTCGCATGTTCGCACATCAAATGAGAACAACTTAATCAAATCCAATCAAAAGCCTTTTCCAGGTTTTCCTATAACTGCTATATGGTGAAGTCTTTGTTAGAGCGCTCACCTCTGGCGCTTAGGGTCCTCAGTTCAAACCCTGCTCGTGCCATGTGGACTTTGTGCTCGACGAACACCGGTTTTCTCGGTGTTCTCCCGTTTCCTCCCACTTTCTTCATTCCACTAATCATCCATCCGGTCTGAGCCAAATTTGCCTAAAAGCCTTAAATATTCAATTCAATTCAATTCTTACCTTCCTTCTGACAAAATATTTCGTTAAATTTTAACTACTTGCTCATCTCAATTTTGTAGATATCACAAAAGATGAGTCCGGCCTAGTTATCATTATTATTTATGCAAAATGACAAAAAAAGGATCTAAAATTGTAAACTGATTCATACGATATGGAAAGCGAGGCACGAAATATATTTTATGTTGATATGAGATACGTATAATATTTTCCATTTCACAATACCTTACTGTCATACAAAGTTGTAAGAATGATTTATAGTGAGATTCGTTAGTAATGTTATATAATTAGATGTTTAATATCATTATTATATTCTAATACATAATTTGATATTTTCTTGTTATTGTGCAAGCTTACATTCAGAGTCATCACTTCCAGACAGTGGCGGAATGATGACAGTTATGTCATGAATTATGTGCAACAAAACAGTCATTCATGTGAGAAAGGAAGATACGCACATTCACGGTAGAAAGTGATATGGGAATATGAGTGCGCGATAAGAGAGGGAAAGAGGCTAGCATTTCCTCTTCTTTTTACAAGTGACATCACTGTTTTTAGCGTTTACTATCATATTCACTGATGATCTGTTGCAATTAAACGATTGTATTTCTTGTCATAATCGATTGTTAAGCACTTAGTAGAGTTAATTAAAAAGGATTAATCAAATTCCCAGAGTTTACAGCCAGACACAAGTAATTCAGTATTTTCTCTTCTCTCTCCCTGTAAATATCTATCGATATATATAAGTCAATTCATCTCAGCTTTTCACACGAAAACTAACTGAACCCATTAATTGGAACACAGTAACGGAAGGCCTTACTTCAAAGATTACATTAATACAATTGTAATCTGATTACAGCTTCATAGTAAAAAAGTATCTAATAAAGTTTTTGTGAACTCTTGACCAAATCCAACCAAAATTCGTATCTTTACGTCTTAGCCATTATGATCATTTTCAACTAATTATCGTTTCCATAACGAGACTCAAATACGAAATACACATACACTGACCATGTGAGAAGAGTGAAACCGAGTCAACGACAATTTGTCATGATGAGACAGGAGACTGGCAATACGAATACGTTTAGCGAAATAAAGATTTCAAGTTAACTATCGTTTCCATAGTAATGGGACTAAATTATTAAATTTATCTTGCCCATCACATGAGATCAACTGAACCGATTTCAATCAAATTGCTTATAGAAATATAGAGGGAACCAACCTCAATCCTTTAGGAATATTAAAATGATAATTACAATTTCCATGGAGTGTCTACTATGAAAAGTCAATTTTGCGAAAGTATGATAAATTGTTCAACCACTTGGCATGAAGATAATCATTGCCAAAAGCGCTGTCTTCTCTATTTATCCCGATCTTGCTATTTCCTTTTCATCTCAACATACGATTTATCACTCTTAATATTGTCAAGGAGTTGGATTCGTCTTCTTCCTCTCTTTTTCTGAATCGTGCATTCAATTGCATCCGTCAGTATACAATCTCTGCTCAGTCAATGTTCTAACCAGTCTCTTCTTTATTTCTACAGGATTGTTCGTCTGTCGTCTACTCTCTTCAGCACTTCATTTCTTAATTTCTGTATCCAGCTGACTCTTTCCATTATTTTCCATGTCCACATTTCAAAAGCTTTCAATATACTTTCTTCATTCTTTCGTAGAGTGCACGTTTCTGCTCCATACAACACAATACTCCATACAAAACATTAAATAAATCTTTTCCTCAACTCTTTGTTCATCGATCCGCAGACTTATTCTTAGTGAACGCCTGTTTCGCCATCGCTATTCTCGCCCCCTGATCTCTTTTCCACATTTCATATTCCCACTTAAAATAATACTATGCAAATACTTGAAACTGGTTATGTGTTCTACTTTCTCTCTTACAATCATAATGTTTGCTATGGTTCGATTTATTCCAATGACAACCTCTTTAGTTTCAATTCAGTTTATTTTCATTCCCTGCTCCTTACGACTTTCCTGCACCTCTTTTTAATTTCTTGTAAAATGACGTCTCATTTTCTGCGAGAAGGACCATTCACTTTCTAAAAATCTCTCTAGAATCTCTTCTTGACATATATGTAAAAGAAAGAGTGGTCGAAAGACGTCTCACTACCCGACCAATTACTGATCATTCTGATATAAGACTTCGTCCACATTTATTGACTCGATCAAATGCCTTTTCCAAATCAACAAATGTATACTTCCTTACCTTTCTTTATGTATCTTAACAACCCAGAGTAGCGTTTCTTGTTCCTTTCGCTCTTTGAAATCCAAACTGTTCCTCTTCAATTTCTGCATTCACGCTACCGTATGATCTCTTGTCTAGTACTCGCACAAGAACTTCGCTGAGTGCGATTAGGCAAATGGTTTAGTAATCTTCACATCTTGCATTCTTTTTTTTTCAATGGGATCAGTACTTTTTCTCAAAAGTCACTTGGCTATTCAAATGCCATTCATTTCTTTGCAGAGTTGTAGCATTTAAGTTTTTCCTTTCTTTCTCAGTTCTTTTTATCAATTCAATTGAACCAGGAACTACACCCATTGCTTTACCACTTTTCATCTCATTAAGAATATTGTTTTTTTCTCTCTTACAAGATACATTTGCGAAGTGCCTGACAGTTATTAGTTTAACAATGAACCAAATGGAAAGTTCTGCTTCTCCTAATATGTAGTCTACTAATTTTAGCGGTCCATAGCGGTAATTTGCATATTTATGAGTCTTCATAAATCAGAAATTCCATCGTAACGGGTATTATGCTCGGACACATTTTAACATAAGCATCACTAATGAAGAAGTGATTTGAATTATGACACCACTATTACAAGGAACTTGTCCAGATTTAATTTTTCTTCTAATTAGAAATTGTTTTCACCTTTTAATTTACTTGAAATATAGAAAAAAGAAGCATAACGGGTATTACTCGCTCAAGGTCCTTCGCTAAGTGCCTGGCAGCAGTTGGTAAAATATTGAATAAGACAGACTGTCTTACTGGACACAGTGTTTATGGTATTACCCTGAGCAGACCATAGCGGTACTTATATATGTTTATGGATCTTGAACCAAAATTTCAATTTTCAACATTGGATAAATGATACATTTGAGCAGTTTGGATTTGAACAAATCGAATCTTTAATTTTCCAGAGAACATTGTCAGTAGCATAAAGAAAAATCACAGTTAACGGAGAAAATATCTTTTACCAGGCATGTTTAATCATGTTGTTGAATATTGCAGTACTGAACTGCATGAGGATTGATGTAAGCATTACGGTTCTGAAAGTGTATATCAATGTTATCGAGGAAGTCTTGATCACAAAAGCGTTTGGCAAAATTTTAAATATGGATACATCCTTTGTAATCATTGTATCATAATTCAAATTATTTCTTCATCAGTGACGATGGAATATGTCCGAGCGTACTACCCGGTACAAGGGTATTCCTGATTTATGAAGACTCATAAATATACAAATTACCGATATGAACCACTAACATTAGTATAATGCATATTGGGACCAGGAGAACTTTGCATTTTGTTGAATATTAGAATCAATATCTATCAGGCACCTCGCGAATATACCTTTCCGATCACTAATCCACTTTTGTCCTTCAATGACCACACAGACTTGCTTCCGTTTCTTCCAAATATTATACTTTCCTGTTCTTTCCAAGTTCTCTATTTCATTGCATTTTTTTGTCATTCATGTTTCTCTTGCTTTGTCTGTTTCTCTTCGAAGTTCATTATTCTCATTTTCTTCTCTCCTTTATTTTTATCAACATTTCTTCTGTAACCCATTCTTTCTTATTTTTTTTCTCTTCATAGTATCCTAGTATATCTTCTGCTGCATCAATTAAACACTGCTTTAAAAATCCGACTGTCCATTAATACTTCCATCTGTTCCAACCGAAGTCGGGTATTTTTTTCACGGAACATTTCCTCATTCTTCTCTTTCATTTCCTCGTTTCTAAACTTCTCCAGTGGCAACTTTCACATTTCTGTATCTCTTCTATCTACTACATTCTTCAGTTTTATGTCTGTCTCAGTTTTCTAAGACCAAATTATCGTCAGAGTAAATATCAGCTCCAGGTAGAGTCTTTGCATTCTTTAGTTTCTGAACCAGTTCTGAATTAGCACGTAATAAGCCTGAAATCTTTCGTTGTCTAGGGTGTCCGTCATTCATCCATTTGTCCATGATTAAATCAAATAGGATGTTCTCTAGGTCAGCAAACTTTAATGTAACCGAAAAGAAATGTTACAGATGTGGACATAGCCATAAAGGCTTTCTCAATTGTTTTGCGAAAGACTTAATATGCAGAAAATGCCAAAAGAAAGGACACGTCGCTAGGGTAAGTGCATCTAAACCAAGAGAACCACCAATTGCAGACAAACAAGATACTAATATTGTAGATACATGGCCAAATATAGAAGTCTGGAATACGCCTCACTTAGATGATATCTTATCCAATTGACCTGCATCAGATGACAACTCTAGTTCTGAGAAAGATACATCATTGTTGGGAGTAATACTGCAACATAATGACTATGAATTGCCTGCTATTATACATACTGGAATTGAGCTCAATATAATGTCTATAGACTAATAGACTAATCCTTAAAGGAAGTATTTATCTCCATCCTCAACAGTCTTAGCTCAAATTACACTAGTCAACAAATTTAAACTTTTTTCTGTCACATGGACGAAAATCGGTCTTTTTTACAAAATCGACCCTGCTGAACACGAAAATGGCAATGAAGACGTCGTAGGACGTAAGGTTTTTGTGTGACGGAGGTGAGGTGGATTTTGGCAAAACAACAATATCACCTAGTTTTCTTAATACATAATGCTAATACTATGTATAAAATATATGTATCTAACTGGGGAATCTGGTCAGAGAATGTTTTCAGTTTACACAGAAAGCAGCAGAGAATACGATTAACAAATGGTACTATTGAAAAACTGATCTGTAGCTCCTATAGTATACAACAAAAGTTTCAGTTTCCACACTTAAACTTGACTTACTAAAGATACTAAATAAAAATTAATTCTCCACTTAATAAGACTAGAATAACATGTTACACAGCACACATGGGGAGCCCACGCTTTGTCTTGATCACCAACAAGATACCCAAAATAGCTGTAATAATCTTGTTTTAACGTTTCTGTTAATGAACGGCGCTGACTTTTCCCAGTATATTTCCCGCACACGTAGCAGAAATTGTTCTGCGAATTTATACAAGCGCGCCGCGATCTCTTCATAGCGGAGAAAAAAACACACACGCACTTACGACGACTTGTCACAGGTAAATCAACTAAACCTAAAATGTGTAAGCAGTTATACGACACTTCCTTAGCTATTTGCCATCAACCTAAATCTTTAGCAGTAGATTTCGCAGTTTTATTACATCTGCTAAACACGTGTTATTTTATAGATGTGTCAATACAATCACATGTCATGTGGTAGAAACCCACAAAACATTCTTGCTGCATGTTGTAAACTTTCATTTTCATATTTATGCCCGTGTGGGTAAACGAAATCGTGTTTTTTTTATTTAAGTTCTATGAAAGCAATATTACGTCTTAAAATAAGCAGTATACATGCATTTATTTCTCTAGAAAGAATAATTTGATTGTTATGAAACTTGAATAGGTTTCTTAAGTATAAATCAAAGTTTTATTTGGTGTCATTTTTGTGTTTATATTTCTAAGGAGACAAGGGCCAGGGGTATGACAAGTGTGAAAAGGGGAAATTTTTGAAGGAATTCCCCTCCCCCCACCCCAGCCTGTCACGCAAAAACTGTGGGTGATGGAGAAAAACTGATTGCATCTTCGAATTCAGCGCAAAAAGTTCCTTTAAGATCGGGTGTTTTCTTTGATGTGGCAAAAACCTTGTTGACTAGTGTTATTAGATACGGCAGAATTGAAAACATTAGAAACAGCATCCTTGCCATTTAAATACAAAGATCAGTCATTGATTGTTCCTTTCGTCATAACTTTAACTGAAGTTTCCACTGTTTTCATTGGAATTGAGACTCTTGAAAATTTGTCACCTAATCGGAAACAGAAAATGTTTGAAGATCCAGAAAGTAGAATCAAATCAGTCTTATCTAATATTATAGTTTCTAATAAGAGAAAGGAGTTCATAAACAATTCATTCATTGAAATGTCAGAAAGGTTATCTAAAGTACTAGCTACTCAAAAAGCTTTTGAAGAACAATTAAAAATATAGTGAAAAGTCAACAAAAATTAGATGACAATATCACTTCTAAGGATTCCAATGAAGAGTTGCTAAATAAGATCAAAATAATTTTGAAAGAAGTTAATCATACTGATTCCAGGGTCGTTAAAATCCACTTACAAGACTCAGATAGTATGCTTCAGGAGAGTGACACAAGTATCATTAAAAATACTGCTGATGTAATGAATGAAAATGAGAGTCCACATTCCAATAAAATACAATTAACCAAAGATAAGCACCTGACAGTTACTGTGAAGACGAAAAACAAACAAAGGAAAAGGCACTAAACGAAAAAAGTCGATAGAGAAAAACCTTCAATCAGATCAACAAGTAATCAACGTTGAAGAATCTTTAATTATATTAGCAAGATGTATCTTTAATAATAATAATAAAGGTGTATCTATTTTATGTTGTTTAAACCACGTATTTCCTACTAACATTGACTGATATTTACAAAATTCAACTAATATCTGACCTGCTTCTCTCTTCAAGCCCGATCTATTCTACGGTTTTCCCATCCTTCATTCACCTACTACTCCATTAAAATTACCCATTAATACGATACATGCACCCTTCTGTTCTCTATGAATTAACGTCTCTAGATATTCGTAGTTTATTTCGACCTCTTCTTTAGGATGTACTGTTGTGGGCATGTATATGAATTATACCCAGATCCTTCTTTCTTTCTTTCAGCCTATCATTATCACGCGAACACTGGTGTAGTCTGCTTTCATAACCGTCTCTTTTAGATGCTTTCCAAGGTCTACATCTACTCCACTTCTTCCTCCTCTTTCCGGTCTCGAATAAAACGTTCTATATTCTTCATATCGGATATCACCAGTATCCTTGCCAACTACTTCACAAAGCTCTGTAACATCCATATTGATTGTTAATCTTGATTTCTTCCTTTCAGGTTTTCCCATTTCTCTGCTTCCAGCAGTGACCTTACATTCCATGTTCCGATTCTTAATGTTGTCTTCTCTCCTTTGTACTTGTTTTCTGCTACTTCCTTCGATTTTTTTTTTTTGCTCAGTAACTTCTCCCAATGCCTTTCCCTCCGGAGATCCGAATAGAGTCATAATTTACTTCCAGAATATTTTGTCTTGGGACAAATCATTGTGGTATTGTGGTATATTGTGCCTTGAAACTAGGGAATATAATGTGGTGGTTTCCCGTTGCATTCCACAACACACTAAAGGCATTCCACAACAACATCTTAGATGCTTGCCTCTGTCCATCTCTGAACATTGCCGAATGCCGATGTCATTCACCTTAAGCCTCAGAGTGGTAATGGTAATCGCTTCCCTTCACCATGATTTTTTATTAGATGTTATCTTCCCGTAGTCTTTGTATGATAGATACCTCTACTAACTGGATACGTGGTTTGGTCTTTCCCGGGATATTTCCTGAACTCACCATATCTGGAGGAAATTTCCCCATCTGATATCTGAAGAGGCGCCTTATAGGAGACCAGTTACTCCAACCCGGCATCATGATAGTTTTACTATACTAGAGTAGTAGCAGTAATAATAATAATGTTTATTATTCATTAGTTTTCTATCTCCTTCCCAGGCAACACCTGTTTGAATTGAATTTCATTTAAGGCCTTTAGGCAACTTTTGCTCAGGTCATATGGATGGTGATGGCAGAAATGATGGAATGAAGGAAATGGGAGGAAACAGGAGAACTCCGAGAAAACCCACGCACACAGTGTTTGTCCACCAGAAAGCCCACAAGTCCTGGGATCGAAACGAGGACGCCAAACACCAGAGCCACCGAGCCACCTTGGCCCACTACGCTGGTGAACGATGATCATAAGCAGTGTTTCCTTAAGAAAAGTCCCTCCGAGGGGATATTTTTAAACCTTGTGCTGGATATGAACTATTCAAGTTATTTTAGGGGCGCATTTTTTGCATTCGGTGAAAGAGAGGCAAAATTCCCCGGATAGCATATGACAGAAATACTGATTTCAGCGACAATTCTCATTGTAATAGTGTAAAAATCCTCGAAAGGATTTTTTACTTGTAAAACTTCTTACTGCATGAAAAGATTAAGCAAAACGATAGGGTCTAATACCACTTTGCTTAAAATCGAGAAAACTCTTCATATCTTACTGATCTCGATAATAACAATAAAAGTTTGTTAGCTGAAGTGATGGCTCACTTAGCCTGCCGGGAAGAATAGTAATCTGCACTGTCATTATATTTAATATTACTGTTCCCCGTGAACACCAGGGCTGTTTAGCTCGTAGCCTTCTAAATCAACCAGGGGTTCAGGATTCGAATATCGGTGGGGACATATTGAACCGTAGTTATTCAGAATACATTGTAAACTGTAGGTTGTGTTCTTTCGACGTCATCTTCATCCACTGGAATGCAATAGCAAATCACCATGGGTTTCATTTAGTATTCGATTTCTTATAAATTACGAAGGGGGGATTCTAAAATTAGTGGTTACTAATAAGTTTCAACATACTACATATTAGTGTAGAAATACAAAGATATACCTGGTTGGGATGATATTCACAATCAACAACCGGGGATGAAATTCTCAGGCACCAGAGAAAGTTCCTGGCATCCCCTCCGCCAAATCGAACACTGGGTTCATCTTGTCCAGGTAATACCTTCCAGCAGAACACTAATCATCATTGCCATCATATTTATAATTCTGCTACACTTGTGCCTAATTCTTCAGCTTGAGTGGATCCAAGTTGAAAATTGAAATATTAGTCACACTATCTTTGAACTCTCTCTCTCAAACAAACACACGCCCCCACCCACCCACACGTACACACACAGCCTGTACACAGATCAGTGGCGCTGGGTGCTATTGTTTGCCCCGTTGCGCAACACCTCCTTTCTTAAAGTTATTTAATTTTTAATTCACTCACTCTAAAATATTGAATATGTAATTATATTCTACCCCTCGGAGTTAAAAGAAGCCATAGTTTACTTTAGGAAGAGAAAAAAATACTTCAAAAGTTCAGAGTTCAGTGTTGTAATTAACGCGCACACGCTTTAACGCCTATCTCGCTACATAGCCTTTCCCTCCACTAAATGTTGGACAGACATTTCTAATACAATTAGTACAGGAATTGAGAAGTTGCACGCTAAATGCAAGCAGAACGTTTCTGCTCATTCCTCCCCTCCTAGTTTGCAATACTTCCACAAAGTGGCATTTGTGGCGAGCAAGCGACAATACCTTCTCCCACGCTGCAGAAAGGTCGTCTGCTAGTTCCCTTCATTTGTTCGCAGTTTTTTTTTCTCTCTCTCTGTCTGTGTGTGTAAGAGAGAGAAAGGGTGTGTATGTGTGTGTGAGCGTATATATATATATATATATGTATGTATGTATGTGTGTGTGTGTGTGTGTGTGTGTGTGTGTGTGCGTGCGAGCGTGTACATGCTCCTTCATGCATTCAACAGCGAAGTTACCGCAGAATGCTGAATCTCGCGCGTGACTTTCTGGATATTGGAGTGACTCCTTAGTGTCGGAAGATAGACGCCAGAGCAAATATTTAAACTCGTATGCCCACCTCCAGTTCAATCCAATGTGAACCAATCTCTCAGTTCTAACTCAAATTTATACGCTTCTTATCGCTGTGCGACCCGTTTTTTTATTTAAATCTTAAATCCTGAGTTATTCGTATAATAGTATACCGTACTCGGTACGTAATAGAAAATACTGCAAATAATATTTACTTTTTTTTTGCAAGAATTAAGACATGGATGAAAAAACGGGTCACACAGCTATATCAAGCTTAAAAAGTTGAGCTAGAACTGAAAATTTGGTCCATATTGGTTTAGACTGAAAGTGGACAAATGAGATTAAGTGTCCTCTCCTCTTCCTGTCTTCATATATGATGAAAATTTTGGCAGCATCAGCAGTCAGTCCAGTATTGCTTTTAGACAGAGGTCATTGCTGGAGACTCATGTTACTTTAATCGCGAAATCATAATTTTAAAGCTATTGCATTGTATCGTCCTATTTCAAGTGCTGTGTATAAACATTACGCTCATCAAGTGAATCTATTTATGAGGAAAGCTGCTTTTATAAATAGAAATGTAATATTTTTTCTGAAATTTGCAAAGCGTGTGTACTTTTTTTCTCTTGTAGTCCCCAATTCCCCCCCCCCCACCCATTTTAAATATTTTTCAAAATATTAAAAAAACTAATGGCGCTATCAAAAATGTAAGTTCATAGCACTCACTAGAACTTACAAATTAACATGAAATAAATGGACTGCGATCTCGAGATCTTGTGCATTGATGAGTGATACGTTTTAAAATATTATGATGTCATTATTTAATTGAAGTCTCAGCACTCATCAATAGACAAGATTTCGAGATCGTTGCCCATAGTGTTTCATGGTAATTTGTAAGCTCTAGTGCGCTATGAACTTACATTTTTGATAGTGCTCTTAGTTTTAGAAATATTTTGAACAATGTTAAAAGTGTGTGTGTGTGTGGGGGGGGGGGGAGGGAGCAAGGAGCCCTCTTATTGGAACTTCCTGTCCAGAAGCGTAAATACTGTCTTTGAACATAACAAGGATATTATTCAATGCATGAATAAGATAGTGAAGATGGAGGAAGAGAAAATTTCAAACACAAGCCATCGCCCTCAAGTACTCAAGAAAACACTTATTAGCAGAAATTTTAATTTCGGTCTTTCGTTTTTTTTTTTTTAAGTAAAATAATGCTTCCTGTGGAAATTTTGTTTAATCAACTTTAAAATCGAGAAATTGACCCTTCCTTGGCACAAAAGGCTATTTTTCACTTTGCTTTGAAACAAATTTTAGGCATATTAAAGACCAGCTTGATGATTCCAGTGAAACAACAGAAAATACAAACACGGTTTTAAAAAGGAGAAAGAGTGAAAGAATGGAACGGGTAAGGGAAGCAAAGGAAGTATGCGATGTGATTACTTGCGAAGCAAAATCTTTACATTCACATGGAACGTTGTGGCAGCCATGCAGTTTACTCTAGAGAAATTTCCGAGTTACTTTTGCAATTTTCCAAAACAAACTGTGGAGAAATTATGTTCAATTTACACATTTCTTGACAAACGAAATCCCTGTCTTCACGAACTGTCTTCAATCCACTCGGCAGAAGAATTTCGATTAATGTCAGAAGCTGTGGGCTTGTTCGACTTTATCGTTCAAAATAGCTTGGAGAAAACGTTTAGTGAATCTTCAAAGTTTCTAAAACTGATATTAACAATACCAATAACAGTGACACAATTTTACGACATTTTCCTAAGTTTTCTCAAAATCGTAACCAATTGATTTAACGTCCCTTTATTTGAAAATCTGATCACTTTTTCTTTTGTGTCTATGTTACATAATTACACTCTACGTTGATTGATTGTGACTGATTAGCCATCCAATCCTCTCTCAGATAGTGAAAGTTCAGGCCCGCAGCCAGGGGATGGGCTGAGCCCCTGTAAATTTTTCTCACCCCAATACATATATTTAATTTTATGTACGTTTCGTAAGCCCAAGCTCTTCCCTAATTTTTCTTGACCCCCTACTCCTTGTGGCTGGCGGCGGGCTTGAGTGCAACACCCAGTGGAGACAACCACCGGTCGCCACTAACATAGATGCATTGTGTTTTCAATAAACTGAATATGTAAAGTAATTAAAATAGTGTAATCAGATAAATAATTCGGTAATCCATATATTCGTACTCACCTGCTGCGTCCTCTGTTGTAGTGTGTTCTACTAGGAGTGAACTTTGAAAAAGACCTATGAAAAGGAGGTTCCTTGTGAGCATCATATGCACAGAACCTTCAAACATACTAAAGCGTGCACTCCTCATCCACTGCTCTCTCTTGATTCACAACCTACAACGAAGCAAAAGAAAATGATTAAGAATCAATTACAAATAAACTTAGATCGAACAGAATGACAACCTACTGAGCTATGCATAGTGGAACTTACGTGAAAGCTTAAAATGGAGGAAGGTAACCAGATAAGAAGGACGGATCTGCCAGCTTTAGAGCAGAGCTGACCCGAACATAGGTGACCCGGTCGGAAACGTGACCCGAATGACTCAGTGGTCCGTTTCAGCTCTGTTTAGAGACATATCTTAAAAGAATCGGTATAATAATAGTCACAAATACATCGTTTTTTTTATTCTGCAAGAGTTTTCAGTTGGGGGAGCCTGTAAATCCAGAATTGGTGCGGGTAAGTATAGTTTTGTAAGATTTCTATAGATTTTTAACCGTAAAAATATTCAAGTTGAAGATATGTGTTCGAGAATTCAGGAGGGTGACACCCCATGATTGGAATGTTTGACACAATCCTTAACATATATTACAAACAAATATTGCTTAAATTTTCTTCCTCTAGATTATTACTTTGTGTACAGGGGTGTTTTTTCAATGGAAAAGTTCCGGGTCCTTAAATACGATAGTAGTATAAAGTGAGTGCCAGGGCTTGGTTTAGCCACGATTATGAAATCAGGAAGTGTGTGTGTGGGGGAAGGAATAAAATCAGTTCTGCGTTATGTCACTTTATGTATAACTTGTTCTGCAGAGGTGTTTTATACTTAGATAGTGTAGACCTTACACTCTGGTTGTTACGGAGTGTAAGAGAGTGTACATCTCTATAGTTGAGGAGGATTCGCGCATGTTCAGAAGAATTTTGTGATACATATTCAAGTATCTCCACCAGCAAAATCTTGCCTTGCCTAAATTGTAGAATCATCTTAAATAGAACAGTTTTACCTTTCATTTTGAAGGAACAGACACCAACATGTAGCAGACAGTTGGACGAAACGGGGGGAGAACGAGGGTTCTCGCATCGCATAAAAAAAACTATAAAAATGGAAGTGAAATGTCTGAGATGAAATTTGGTAAGTTACTTTCTGGTTGGTCCATGCATGTTGATTAACGTTATTTATTCTTTACGAAATTCCTTCAGATTTGTAGTTTTCAACCAGTGTCGCAAATTGAAAGAGATTAATGAGTTAGATTTCTGCAGCGGGATTCGAACCTGGAATCTTTCTATTCGTAGCTCGTCATTCTTACCACTATGCCATGGATTAACTAATATTGTACTGTTTCTTTTATGTTACGAAGACTGTTTCTGAAGTGAAGGCATGCATATAGGTTTGAATTTGATACTGGAATGGGTGATTGGATCTGCTCTGTTGATTTCTTTCTCCAATCCCGTCTCTTCAAATAATTGACAACATTGCTGATGATCGCAGTGCAGTAAGGTTTTGAATGTTATTTATGGCCTTTAGACATCTAAGGTTCAAGCCGGTATAGGGGAGAGGAAAGGGTTCGGAAAGGTATCGGTCAGCGCTTATGTTGAAGTGCCATTTCGGCATTTGCCTGATGTGACTGAGGTGCAGTAAGGTAGCATAACTTTCAGGGCTAGGGTCTACGTTGGCAAATGAGTGGAGACTAGCAGTCGACCACCTGCTACAACACGCCACCATGATAAAATCGCCTCTGAGCCAACGATGTTGCAGTATTCCGCCACGTCGGCAGCAACCTTAAATCCATGCATTGGGCCGACGTCCTTTTTCCGCTCAAATGCCGACTTGGTGCAGGCAACCGTCCAGTCACTTCTGTGACGGCAGCATCCACAAATCCAGACGTCAGGCCACCAGCAAACGGCGTCATTTTGCCTATGGGGTAGGATCTGAGGCGTGTCGTGAAACCAAGAATGTTGCTTCATATATTAATTCCTATAATGCTCAAGCACGAAATCCAAAGCGTTTTTCGCCGTCGTCGATAGTCATGTAGTCTGGAAGCACTGGATTGCTGTTCGCGAGGTTGCGGGTTCGAATCCCGCCTGGGACATAGTTGGTTGTTTACTCATTTACCCCTGACGGTCGGACGTCGATAGTTTCCGAAATGGTTCAAATCAAATAAGGTTTATCACAGTTTTTCCAAGTATTCGAATTCTTTCTATGTTTTTTTTGTTTCTCAGGAAACATTTCATTATACTTTCCTCTGGCTTCTTGGAAATCGTATCTCGAAAACAAAAACAGTGTCAAGGTGCATGTTCTTCAGCTATGCATTAATACAGTAGTAACTATATATACTTTATCCTTTGATATGCTGTTGTTGCGTAACAGAGTGTTATGAACTCGTTTGGAGACAAAGTCTAACGTTGTAAAGATTCATATCACTTTTGAATATATATAGTTGCTGACCTTCAGGAAAGGGAAGGAAGAAAATGTTCTTGTAATCCAAGGAAGTTAAGAGTCATGTCACTGGGTAAAAAGTTTCAAGGTACCACTATGTGAAATATGGGAAATGTCCTTTGACAAATGTATGTTTAGTACGCAGTGTGAAAGAGAGAGAGAGAGGGACAAAAGCGTGGAACGGATGGCAAGAGAATAAATATGTAGTATTCACTTCTGTGAATGTCGCGAAGTGTTCTTCCCACTTGTCCGAGATGGTTACAAATTGATAAGAATCAAGAACTGTTAATGGGAGAAAGTTCTTTAAAAAAAAAAGCGACGGAAGAAACATATGAATTGAAACTTTCTTGTAGTGAAATATACATAATTTTTCTCACTGTCAGGTTATCAACAAGGTGAGATGTATTGTACACTGTCCTACCCTGCAAATTTTCCTCTGATGTGTGTGAGTGTTTTTTTTTTAATTCAGAGCGAAAGATTGACAAGGTAGCATTATAGATCTTTATTGTTGGAGAGCTAAAAAAGTTTGTCCGTCTGAAAGTAGATGGTCTATATGGGGTAATTCACCTTATCAGTCTTTTCTCAAAAATCATTCATGGGAGGAAAATTTTGCAGTGTTTTCGCCTTAGAATTTGCCAAGGAATAACGTGGTAACATCCATAGGTGCGAATTTTAGAACAGAGAACGGATCAAAAAGCTAACCTCTATAGTTGTGTGGACTAAGATGCTGGGTCGCCGTCCACGAGGTTGTGGGTTCGAATTCTGTTTAACGTATGGGCCTTTGTTGATTTTAATAATGGCATACGGGCACTTGTATAATCGGGACGGTCAGCCTGATCTGACCCACGGGAAATAAAATTTTATGAAGACAAAGATGAGTATATTTCTTACAAAATGATTACAACATTCTCAATATTTCTTGGCAGTAATCAAATCATGTCATAAAGAGAGAGAGAGAGGGGGGGGGGGGGGAAGATCCAAGCTGTAAAATAAGTGTGATTTTACATAAGTATTATTTCAAATTTGTCATACTATTGACACATAACTGACAAATATGTACAATTTCATTTTTTTAAAAATATACACAGAAATATTTTTGTAATGCTTAAGAGTTTACAAAAATTTTCAGTTTGTCTCCCATTTCTAAAATTAACCTTTAAATGTACGTATCTCTAATATGTATTCGTAAGCCAATTCGTATTGATGATACATGATTGTGTATCAACGTCTTTTAATCTCTCACTTACTATTTCCTAAAACTCAGACTCAAAATACAGAGTTATGGCGCTATGTACATCGATTCTTTTTGACTAGTCGGAAGAAAATGATGCTATGAAGTGATCAATCTAAGTTGGTCCTCCATCGCCAGATAAGTTACACAAATATGGATTAGTTCAGAATTCCGTTTGCTCATACTAGGGGATTTATCTCATATTATTCAATATTATCCACGGTAGCTGTTTGGAATACGTATCAATAAATCTTATCCCACAGTCTCTGTACTGGAGAAAAACACATAAGGATCTCCAAATTAATTTTATGTCCTGCTCAATTATTTCCCTAAAGAGAAAACGAATGTAACAAATGTTCATCTCAAGATATACTTTTGTTTGTTTGTTTGTTTTTTCAGAATGTGATCAATAAGTCATGGTAAGGTTATTTTGAAGCCTTACGCTTAATCTAACAAATATATATATATATATATATATATATATATATATATATATATACTATTTTGTGCTTTGAATTAGTTGTTAGTTATATTCAAAAAGTTTCATTAGCTTATTATAACGGACGTTCTCTGCTCATCATTTTACGTATTGATTTATCTCTAATGTTAATCATACAGTGATAACTGTTAAACCATGTAGTTATAAAGAATATTTTTTAAAAGTATTGTTTAAGATTATTCAAGAAAATTTGTTTAAAAATCAAGGAAAAAACATAACATAGAAAAAATTATGAGGTAGCTGCAGATATGAGCTTTTAAATAGTTATTAGACAGTTGTACGTCTATTGTGATTAGAATATTGAACTTAAAAAAAAACTGCACGTTCACGCGTCGTTCAGTAGATGTATTCAGGCATATAGTTCAGTAAATGCTATTTTAAAAAGAGGTTGGAATGCTTAATTCCTATGCGTATGGTTAAGAGTTCAGTTCTTGTCGGGGCCCATTGAACAGACTGCTAGAATACACCAAGAGCTGAAACCGGATCACTTTTAGTGACCTGGTAATCTGACATGATCCGAATATAGGTTCCCCGGAGACCTGGTCTGAAAACTTGACCCGGTAACCCGATTTACCCGGTCTTGATCGGATTGATTTTCGTGCTCTGGGGGTAACATCACCGGTCCTGGTCACCCATGAAAGAAACACTGCTCAAACGCAACAGTGTACAATAAGGAAAGAAGTATAAACTCTGATTTGCCATCCGAGTGGGTCACCAGGTTGAAATCGAGCCACTGGGTCAGGACGAATCCCAAGCATTGACCCGGGAACCCGGTCCAACACTGGAACAGATGATTTCTTCCTATGATCATTTGAGTATATATAAAACACTGATAATTATTTTTAGAATGCAAGTGGAGAATATATGTTTGATTGAGGTTATAGTCACGTGTGCCTAAATTTGAATTTTATTGAGCGCCATTTTTCGACCCGTGGCTCACTGCTGCGACGACTGAGATAGCATTTAGTTATATACTCTGTAATTTCTTTAGTATTCAAGTGTTATAGTGTAAAATGGACACGTAAATACGAACGTCAAGGAATACCGAAATGGTACCTATGATAGAAGTTCTGTCGCTACCTTTCCCCCGCTTTCGTAAGGAAGATGTCTTCACCGAGGAACGCCATCTCTGAAACTTGTGAAGGGTCTACAGATGCATGTGATGATGCCATTTAAAATAATGTTAAGTGCAGAAAATTATAATAATTCTAAAATGCTTTTGCAAGTAAGCTAAATATGAACGGGTTTCCTTGATGCTGTTAGTTATAAGAGAATATTCAAACCCAAGAAAATATACAAAATATAACTTCCATTTTTTTTAGTTATCAGGAGGAAGCATTTATATTTTATCTTGTTTCTGCTGTGATTGAAGTCCTCAACCTTACTGGAAATCCATACGTATGCTAGTAAATGATGGTCTGGCAGGAAATGACCTATAAATATCTTCAAGGTTATTTTATATTGAACGTTAGGATTATAAATTTCTTTTGGATGGAAGAAAGAGCATCCAAAGTTCCAATCCAGTGACCTCACTTCCGGTTAACTCCATCGGAATAACACAATACAATATATTTTGCATACAAAGGGGTCCCTGGCTTCATACGTTATTTTTATTATTATTTTTTATTTTTTTATAGTCAAATTTGAAAGTATTCCTTTCTTGTGGAAGTATTTCAGTTCATGGACGAAAGCCCCCTGCCATGATTACTCATTGATTAATGTTATTATGACTCTTCTCTTCTACCTCGTAAATCGTTTGTAAATATAATTTTGTGGATTTATGATCTGCTCATACATTGCGAAATGATGCTTCATCCATAATTTCATATTACATTTATTTTTAGACAGAAATGTATTTTTTTATGAGTGTTATTATTTTATATAAAGAACTTCTCAAGAGAAGTCTCCATACGTCTTCTGCAATAGCTGTCTTAACCTGATTTTTCACTTCAGGGTCTTTTCGTATGAAATTAGGGATTTTGACCTCATAGCCTCAGAATTATTATTATTATTTTTTTTAGAACTTATGGAGCCCCGAAATTCAGATCTTTTTTTGTAAAAT